>PVJS01018978.1:15000-34242 GCA_004027185.1 Glis glis | reverse complement strand
GACTGAATTAGTGGTTGCTCCAATCCTAAGACTCCAGCTCTTAGACCGTTCGACCAGCTACTGGTTCCTCTGACCCTCCACGTGCAGTCAGAACCTGGGACTACATTGCTGCAAACTGTAAGCCATCTGATAAATCCCTTTTTAAAAAATATACTCATTCTGTGTATTCTGTTAATCTAGAGAACCCTGTCTAATACACATGGCTTATTATTTATTATTTTTAACTCAACTTTCAGGCACACAGCAACTTCCTTGTTCCTTTTTGGGCCAGTGAGCAGGTCCATATATTTCTTTCTTTTTTTTTTTTTGCGGTACCGGGGATTGAACGCAGGGGCATTCTACCTCCGTGCTACACCCCCGGCCCTATTTTTTATACTTTATTTTGAAACCGGGTCTCACGAAGTTGCGGAGGGCCTCACTAAGTAGAGAGAGAGAGAGAGAAAGAGAGACAGGGAGAGAGAGAACGAGAGAGCTGAGGCTAGCCGCGAACCCGGATACTCCGGTCTCTGCCTCCCAAAGTACTGGGATTACAAGTGTGTGCCACCGTGCCCGGCTAGGTCCATATATTTCTAATTTTACCTACAAGATTGTTGTTTAAGGTGCCAGGCTTTGTTCTCGCAGGGGGCTAAAAGTGGAGTTTCAACTCCTGTTCTTCCTTGTGTAGGCCCACAACCCCTAAGTCTCACACTGAAACCCCAGTGGGTGGCTGAGCCTCTGGCTCTAATTTTTGTTTTAATCTGGGAGATATGGGTCTTTGGAATTAAATTTAGTTTATTAGTTATAGTTTATTCAGAGTGGATATATTTGTAGAAGGAAGGACACATCTGTATCAGCTCTATACTACATGGTCGGAAGTCTTGAATTCACATTTGATCACCCACTCATATATCCAGTTGGATCGACATATAAATACTACTCAGTCCTCTGATATTTCTCTGTTAAAATTATTTATTAAACACATTGCTGTATTCCAATTAAGCTGGTACTTGAAAATATTGCATGGTTTTTGCTGTATTAATATATTCTGGCATATAGCCTACCATCCCTTAAAACTAGGCATGTGTTTGGTAATATCTCTCTGTTTTCAAAGCACTTGTTTTAGTTTCATTAAGGCCTTAAAGAAATGTACTTTATAAATCCTGATCTTTATCCCCATTTAACATATGAAGATTTTGAGGTTTGGACAAATTGTTATATTATTTTTCAATGGTGACAACGTGGTGATTTATGTCTTTAGAGATGGCAAAAAGAAAATGTTAGTAGGCTGGCACTTTGATTAGTACTGAGTA
Source organism: Glis glis (assembly GCA_004027185.1). Lineage (NCBI taxonomy): Eukaryota > Metazoa > Chordata > Mammalia > Rodentia > Gliridae > Glis > Glis glis. The sequence goes on along the minus strand of PVJS01018978.1, from coordinate 32,953 downwards.
GTATAATATACTAACCTGACCGGCCTTTTCACTAAGTACATTGTATATAATCTATTTTATCAGTCACATTTTAATGGCTTTTAGTTTTTTTTTTAAAATACTGCTATGAGTATTATAGAATTTATCTTTTGACATTGTCTTATTATTCTCGGAGAGGAACTCTTGATTCAAATGATATACTCATTTAACATTTTGATGTGACCAAATTTCACCTCAGAAAGTTGCACTGATTTGTACTTTCGATCAGTAGGGCATTGATTTAAAAAAAATCTAACATAAAACTTCCCTGCAAAATAATTTTCAAGCTATAGATAATCTAACAAAGATTTCTCTACCTGGCATGCAGACATTTGTCATGATGTTTACAACTTGTCCTATGTCCCAGGTGCATGAGACCTACTTTTGCTAGTCTAGAACAGTCGTTTGCAATGGTGGTTACTGGACTGGCAGGGATAGCATCACCTGGAACTTGTTAGAAATGTCATTGAGCAGATCTGATGTTAGACCTGCTGGTAGAGAAACTCTGGATGGAGCCCAGCAATCTGGTTAATTTCTTTTTTTCTGCATTGCTGGGAATCAAACCCATGACCTTGCACATGCTATGTAAGTGCTTTATGGTTGAGCTATATCCCTGGCCCCAAATCTGTGTTTTTAAGGACCCCTTTTCAGGTGATTCTGATGTTTGCTTAAGTTTGAGAACCACAGGGCTGGAAGAAGCTTATCCTTGTGTAACCCCAAAGTAAGTCAGCCCAAGTTCTTTTTTATTTTTGAACTTATTTTTATAGTATTTTTTATTGCTGCATTGTAATAATACATCTTGATGAAGTTCAGGATGGTAGAGGCATCCATGCACACAGCACTCACTAAGCCCTCCCCATTTCCCGCCCTATTCCTCTCCCCCCTCCCCTCCTTCCTGTGCTCAGCACAGTGATTGACTGATAAGTTTGTGTATGTGCATCATGTCCATTAAGGTGTTTCCCTCTTCCCCCCTCCCATCTCCGTCAGTTAGGTCCCCTTCTTCACTCAACTACAGTTTCTTCTCCTTTGTCTGGAGTCCCTCCTATGTCCCAATTTCTCCCTAGCTTCCGCATATGAGGGAGAACATCTGACTTTTCACTTTTTGTGACTGACTAATCTCACTTAGCATAATGCTCTCCAGTTCCATCCTTTTCCCTGCAAATGACGCAATTCTGTTCTTCTTTATGACTGAGTAAAATTCCATTGTGTATATATTCCATAGTTTTGTAATCCATTCATCTGTTGATGGACATCTCGGCTGGTTCCATAGTTTGGCAATTGTGAATTGTGAAGCTATAAATATAGATATGCATACATTACTCTGGTAGTTTGGTTTCCTTTCTTTTGGGTAGATACCCAGGAGTGGTATGGCTGGGTCACATGGTAGGTTCATTCCCATTTTTCTGAGGATCCTCCACCCTGTTTTCCAAAGTGGTTGCACTAATTTGCAATCCCACCAACAGTGTATCAGAGTTTCTACTTCTCCACATTCTCACCAGCATTTGTCATTGTTTGTGTTTTTAATAATTGCCATTCTAATTGGGGTTAGGTAAAATATCAGGGTAGTTTTGATTTGCATCTCTCTGATTGCTAATGATGTTGAACATTTTTTCATACATTTATTGGCCATTTGTATTTCTTCTTTTGTGAAGTATATTTCGGTCACTCACCCATGTTTTGATTGGGTTATTTGTTCTTTTGGTGGTGAGTTTCTTGAGTCCTCTGTATATTCTAGATATTAGCCCTCTATCAGAGGAGTAGATGGCAAAAATATTCTTCCATTCTGTTGGCTCTCTCTTGAGGTTCTTGATAGTTTCCTTTGCTGCACAGAAGCTCTTCAGTTTAATGAAATCTCATGTATTGATCTTCATTTTAATTTCTTGTGCCTTTGGGGACTTGTTGAGGAAGTTTTTACCCAAGTCTATGTGTTGAAGAGTTGGACCTATGCCCTCTTCAAGTAGCTGCAAGGTCTCTGGACTAATTTCCAGGTCTTTGATCCAACTTGAATTGACTTTTGTTCTGGGTGAGAAAGTGGGGTTTATTTCCATTTTTCTGCATGGGGATAACCAGTTTTGCCAACATCATTTGTTGAAGAGGCTATCTTTTTTTCAGTGTATGTTTTTGGCTCCTTTGTAAAAAATAAATTGGCTGTAAATGTATGGATTTGTTTCTGAGTCTTCTACTCTATTGATCTATCTTTGCTTTTGTGCCAATACCATGCTGTTTTTATTACTATGGCTCTGTAGTGTAGTTTGAAGTCAGGTATTGTGATGCCTTCTGCTTGGTTCTTGTTGCTGAGAACTATTTGACTATCCTGGGTTTTTTGTTGTTCCAAATGAATTTAAGGACTGATTTTTCTATATCTGTGAATAATGACATTGATATTTTAATGGGTATTGCATTGAATCTGTAGATAATTTTTGGAAGAATGGCCATTTCGATGATATTTATTATGCCTATCCAATAACATGGGAGGTCCTTCCACCTTCTAAGATCTTCTTCAATTTCTTTTTTCAATATTTTATAATTTTCTCTGTAGAGGTCTTTTACCTCCTTGGTTAGGTTTATTCCTAAGTATTTTATTGTTTTGGGGGATATTGTGAATGGAAATGTTTTCTGGATTTCTTTTTCAGTGGGTTTATGGTTGGCATAAAGAAAAGCTTCTGATTTCTTAAGATTGATTTTGCATCCAGACACATTGCTGAATTTGTTGATCAGTTCTAAAAGCCTTTTGATTGATTTTATTGGGTCTTCTAAGTATAGTATCATGTCATTGGCAAATAGAGATAGTTTCAGTTCTTCTTTTGCTATTTATACTCCTTTGATTTCCTTCTCTGGCCTTATTGCTCTGACTAGTCTCTAGTACTATATTGAAAAGGCGTGGTGATAGTAGACATCCTTGTCTTGTTCCTGTTTTTAAGGGGAACTCTAGTAGTTTTTCCCCATTCAATATGATCTTGGCTGTGGGCTATTGTATATTGCCTTTATGATGTTGAGGTAAGTTCCTTCTATTCCAATTCTCTGCAGTGTTTTTAGCATGAATGGGTATTGGATTTTGTGTAATGATTTTTCAGTGTCTATTGAAATGATCATGTGATTTTTGTCCTTAATTCTGTTTATGTGGTGAATTATGTGGATTATTATTCATATGTTGAACCAGTCTTGCATTCCTGGGATAGACCCAACTTGGTTGTGGTGTATAATTTTCTTGAAGTGGTTTTGAATGCATGTCGCTAGTTTTTTTTTTAGAAGTTTTGTGTCTAAATTCATCAATGGTATTGATATATTGATGTGTAGTTTTCTTTTTCTTTTTTTTTTGGTGCTGGGGATTAAACCCAGGGGTATTCTACCTCCAAGCTACACCCCCAGCCCTATTCTATTTTTTATTTTGAAACAGGGTATCACTAAGTTGTGGAGGGCCTCATTAAGTAGCTGAGGCTGGCCACAAACCTGAGATCTCTTATCTCAGTCTCTCAAGCACTGGGATTACAAGTGTGCACCACCATGGCTTGATATCTGTATTTTTCTTGAGCTGTTTTTATTTGGTTTTGGTATTAATGTGATGTTGGCTTCATAGAATGTCTTTGGGAGAGTTTCATCTCTTTTTATTTCAGGGGGATAGATTGATAAGTATTGGGATTAGCTCTTCTATAAAGGTTTCATAAAATTTGGCTAGGAAACCATCTAGGACCTTTGCTTTTCTTAGATGGTAGGCTCTTTATTGGTGCTTCAATCTCTTTAATTGCTATTGGTCAGTTTAAATTTTCTATATCTTCTTGATTTACTTTAGGAAGGTTGTATGTGTCTAGAAATTTGTCAGTTTCTTCTGGGTTTTCCATTTTATTGGAGTATAGATTTTCAAAGTAGTTTCTGATAATCCTCTGGATTTCCACGCTGTCTGTGGCAATATCATCTTTTTCATCTCTTATTTTAGTAATTTGGGTTGATTCTGTCTTTCTTTTGGTTAGGTTGGCTAGTGGTTCTTGTTTATTTTTTTCAAGAAATCAGCTTTTGGTTTTGTTGATTTTTTGTATTTTTTTATTCTCTACTTCATTGATTTTTGCTCTGATTTTAATGATTTCCTGTCTTCTACTGGCTTTGGGATTAGACTGTCCTTGCTTTTCAAGGGCTTTGAGGCATCATTAGGTTACTTATTTGGTTATTTATTTGGTTCTTTTTTTTGGTACCAGGGATTGAACCCAGGGGTATTCTACCTCTGAGCTACACCCCCAGCCCTATTTTGTATTCTTTATTTTGAAACAGGGTGTCACTAAGTTGCAGAGGGCCTCATTAAGTAGCTGAGGCTGGTTGCGAACCTGTGATCCTCCTGTCTCAGCCTCCCAAGTACTGGGATTACAAGTGTGTACCACCACACCTGGCTGATTTTCTGTTCTTCTTATATGAGCACTCAGTGCTATGAATTTCCCTTTAATAGTGCCTGCAAAGTGTCCCAGAGATTTTGATATGTTGTGTTTCTATTTTCCTTTGTTTCTAGGAATTTCTTTATTTCTCCCCTTATTTCTTCTATGACCCATTCCTCATTCAGCAGTGTAGTGTTCAGTCTCCATGTATTTATGAAGTTTCTCTGGGTATTCTTATAGTTGATTTCTAATATTCCATTACGATCTGAAAATATGCAGGAGGTTATGTCACATTTTTTGAATTTGCTAGTGCTTACTTTGTGGCACAGGATATGGTTTATTTTGAAGAAGGTTCCATGAGCAGCTGAAAAAAAATGTGAATTCAGCTATATTTGGGTGGAATATTCTGTATGTGTCTAGTAGGTTCATTTGGTTTATGGTGTTCCTTAGCTTTGAGTCTTTACTGCTCTTTTGTCTAGAAGATCGATCTAGTGGTGTGAGAGGCATGTTGTAGTTTCCCAATATTATTGAGTTTCCCAATATTATTGTATTGGGATCTTTGTGAGACTTAATGTCACAAAGAGTTTGTTTTATGAAAGTGGTTGCACCTATGTTTGGGGCATAAATGTTGACTATCATTATATCTTGTTGGATTTTCCTCTTATCAGTATAAAATGACTTGCATTGTCTCTTCTGATAAGTTTAGGCTTGAATTCTATTTTGTCTGATATGAGAGTTGCTACCTCTGCTTGTCTTCAAGTTCCATTAGCATGGATTATCTTGCTCCAGCCCTTCACCTTTAGTTTGTGAGTATCTTTACTTGTAAGGTGCATTTCTTGCAGACAGCATATAGATGAATTATGATTTTTAATCCATTTTGCCACCTTATGGCTTTTGATTGGAGAGTTGAGTTCCCAATATTCAGCGTGATTATTGAGAGATGATTTTTAATTCCTAACATTTTGAGTTGTAATTTCTGTTTGAGGTAGTGCTTGTTCTTCTTTGCTTAGTTTCTCATTTGATAGAAATCATCCTTTCTCTGGTTCTGGTGTTTATTTTGTATTTCTTCTTTGTAATTGATCTCTTTAAGTATTTTCTCTAGTGCTGGTTTGGATGACATAAATTCTTTCAGCTTCTGTTTGTCTTGAAAAATTTTTATTTCCCCGTCAGATTTTAAAGATATCTTTGCTGGGTAGAGTAGTCTTAGCTGGACGTTGTTTTCTTTCAGAGATTGGAATATGTGACTCCAGGCCTTCCTGGCTTGCTTTCATGATTTGGTTTGAGAAGTTTAGTGTGATTCTTATTGGTTTGCCTCTGAATGTCACTTGGTCTTTTACTCTCGTTGCATTTAAGATTCTCTCCTTGGCCTCTACATTAGTCAATTTGATTATTATGTGGCATGGTGAACTTTTTCTCTGATGTTGTCTAATGGGGGTTCTATATGTTTCCTGTACCTGGGTGTCGACCTCGTTTTGTATGTTTGGAAAATTTTCTGACATTGTTTCTCTGAAAAGATTTTTGATTCCTTTGGTTTCAGCTTCTATCCCCTCTTCTATGTCTATTATTCTTAGATTTGCTCTTAAAGTTGGCCCAGATCTCTTGGATGTCCAACTCATGCTATCGAATTAATTTTTCTAAATTATATTCTATGTATTCATTTTTGGAGTGGTCGTCTTCTAAGAGTGAGATTCTGTTTTCCATGTGGTCTGGTCTACTGTTGATGATTTGTATTGATCTTCATTTCATTTATTGCATTCTTCACTTCCTTCAGAGTTTCTTTTTGATTCATGTTCAGGGTATTAGTTTCTTTCTTGATTTTATCTTTCATTTATTTCAGGCTCTCTATGATCTCTTTTCTGAATTCCTGTATCATTTCTATTAAAGTCCTGAATTCTCCTTCTGGCATTCTCTGCAACTCTGTGTTGGTGGGTTTTGTTGTTGTGGGATTGTGGGCACTCATTATTTCCTAGCTATTCTTCTTTCTCATGATTTCAGGTTTCTTAGGTTTTTATCTTTGTTGCTTTTGATGGCTCTCTCTTGCTCTGTGGGTTTCTGATATCTAATCTCTCTCCCTTTATAGTATCTTATTCTGGAGGTAGATATTTACTTCAAGGTATGCCTTAAAAGTGAATAGCCTTTGTCATGTGGGTATTCGCAATTTTCTGTTGAGTATTTATCACCCTTCAATGCCAACTTTAAGGTCTGTGTCCCATTATCTCTCCACTGTTTTTCTGCCTGTAGATTGCCAGTACTGGGTTGTAGTTACTTCAGGGCTCTGTCTGTCCACTCCAATGGTGGTGTTGATGGGTTCCAGGTGTTAATTCTGGGGACCTGTCTGTTGCTTACATAATAGGGAGTAGTCTCTGATGTGTGGGCAGAGAAGTTTGTGTCCTATGTGTTTTTAAACTTCAATATGCGAGGTGCTGGTGGTTCTGTCTGTCAGCTGTGACTAGTTTGTCCTTAGTGTCTGGCAGTCCTTCCTGTTGGTTCACCTATCTGGTCCAACCTCAGCAGTAGGGGTTTAGAGGAGTCAGCTGGTATATATATATATATATATATATATATATATATGTGTGTGTGTGTGTGTGTGTATGTATATATATATGTATATATATATATATGTGTGTGTATATATATAATGTACAAATTATATTGTATTCAATGGTGAAGGGTGAGTGAGGAGGAAGGGGCTAGAGTAAGGGATGCAATAATAGGGCAAAGTAGAAAATAGAATCAAGTAAAGCCAGGCATGGTGGTACATGCTTGTAATCCCAGTACTTGGGAGTCTGAGACCAGAGGATCCAGGTTCGTGGCCAGCCTCAGCTACTTAGTGAGTCCCTCCACAACTTAATGAGACCCTGTTTCAAAATAAAGAATAAAATAGGGGTGGGGGTATAGCTCGGAGGTAGAATGCCCCCGGGTTCAATCCCCAGTACTGCAAAAAAAAAAAAAATAGAATTAAGTAGAATAAGTGTTTGAGTGTAGTTAGGTAATACATAGTAAAGATTAGAGGTAGTAAAAATAAAGGAGAATTCTAGTAGTCACTGTAGAATATTTAGGTATAGTGATAGGAAATGGATTTAATACAAGGCAATGCCAGACAGGTTCACTAGGAGTCCAACAGACAAAGCAGAACACAGTCTCTCACATTTATACACACAAGAGGAGAGGAAGAGAAAAATAATGAAAAATAAAAAATAAAAAGGGATCTTAAAAGTTTCTTAATTGTGAATGAGTAAAATTTCCTTGTTGGAAAAGAGCTGATTTCCCTTGTGGCTTTGTATGTTTCCTTGCTGGTTTTTTGTTTGTTTGTTTGTTTGTTTGAGGCTTGCTTAGAAGAGATGTGAAAGCTGATCCCAAACTCTGGTTTAACCCTGCTCTCCTGCCTGCTGTGTCTCCTACTTTGTTAAGGAGGCAGATTAGGGGGGAGGTACAGGGAGGGGCTGGCCTCTGCTCGTTGCTGGGAGGGGTCTCTTCTAGGCTGGGGGTTGGGAGTGTGGCCCAGGGCACTTACCCAGCATTCACTAGGGTCCTGGGTTCAATCCCCTGTGCCACAGAAGAGAAAAAAGAAACAAAATTGAGAAAAGGACGGAGATAGGAAAGAGAAAGAACATGCAAAAGGGCTGGGGGAACCTACAAATACACAAGTACAGAGCAGCAGCAAGAAACAAAGAAACATACAGAACAAAAAGGCAAAGAGGAAAGAAAAAAATATAGCAACTATAAAAAAAATTCTTGCCCTTGGCCTCTGCAGCCCTCTTGGTTCTGTGTGGATACTTAACAGCTGTTTAAGGTCCACTTATTGCAATAGGTTCTCTAGCATGTTCCAAGTGTTCTCGCTTGCTCAGAAACTTATAACAAAGACATCAGTTTTCAGCTCCAATGCTATGGTCTCCTGTAGTGAGACCCTGGCCTGGTGTCTCTGTCTGTGTGGGCGCCCAGGCCCCAGGCACAGGGTCTGTCTCAAGGCAAACGCCGGACTCTGCGGTCTCCACAGAGAAGGCTGGGTTGGTCTGTAGCTTTCCAACCTGGTGTATTCCTCAGTTTTGTGTGCGGCGTGCTGCCACAGTCTGCGTGTATTCCTGTCCCCTCTTTATGGTCTCTTCAGTTACCCTGTGAGGCGATTGCACTCATCTCCCTGTGGTTCGTGCGCTCACCTCTGCCATCGGGGGTGTGGTGAAACGGGGGTTGGGAGGGATGGGGACATGGATGTGTCCCCTTCTCTGTCCTGTGCTCGCAGGGCTGTGTGATTCTGTGGCTAGTGATCTTGATGTATGTGAAGTAGGTCTCAGATTGCTGATTATAAGATTTTTTGGATCTTCCAAAGTTTCTGCCGAGGGCAGACTGCGGTGTGCGGTCGGCGGCGGTGTGCGCTATTTTTCTCCCATCTCCATTTTGTTGTTTTTTTCCCTTTTTCAGCCTGGGTGTTTAAAGGTGGCCTTGTAGGTATTATTGAGTTTCTCTGTCTTTAGTTCCCATCTCCCATGAGGGTGTTCTGGGATGTGGAATGCTGCTCAGTTTGGAGCTCCCCAAGACAAGTTAGAGACAGGCTCATCTAAGGGTCCTTACTCCATCACCATCTTCCTTCAATCTTCTTTATGGTAATATGTGTATATATATATATATATACATATTACACACATTTAGCTGACACGTGGTAATTGTACATTTTTATGGGGTGCAGTGGTGGCATTTCAATGCATGTGTACAGTGCATGTTTACCATGATCAGATCAGGGTAATTGGCATGTTTGTCACCTCCGACATGTATTACTCCTTTGTGTTAGCCTGAGTCCTTTACCCCCACATCCTTCATAGTAATCAGAAGTAGACTTTCTGGGGGGTTAAATTCTCACGGTGCTTTTCTACTCTTCCTTCCGGCTTGTGTCTGTTGATGGCTTCGCTTTACTGCTGATGGCTGCTCTTACCCACATGGGGATGGCCCGGGGAGGAACTGAATCTGTTTTTCTTAATTTACATAAACACAGTCTATTCACTTCAATGGTATTGGAATATGTAGAAAACCAACTGACGCTTTGGAGGGGTGGAAGAAGTTTACTGACACAAACAGCTTCAAACTGAATATTAGACATGCCTATTCTAAGTTCCTTTAGCATTTCATTATATTCCTTCCTGTTCCCTCCTCATTTTCCTTTGTTTTTTTACTGTACCTCCCATTGGTTTTTTCTATATAGTGATTTAACTATTTGTTTTCTTGTCTTCTGTTAGGATGACCAGAGTTTTTATTACTCAACTGCTTCAAGAAAAGCTAAGATTAAGCTCTAGAGTATATTGCAGCTTACAGAGTTGTGAGGGTTGGGCGAATGAGCTTCTTAGCCACTCAGTCATAGGTAACATTTATCTCCATTTGTTTATGTTTGTCTTAATTTCTTTCATTAGGATTATCTAGATATATTTGGATATTTTTTGGTGGCTTCAAGTTAATAATAATAATTAGGTTTTTATTTTCTCTCATGAATTCATAGCACTTTTCTGGTATCTGTCTGTGGACTTTCCAGTCTCCCCTTCCTAGCCCTTACTGGCAGGAGCAAGGCAAGGAACTTCAAATGCCGCCCTCCCTTGACTCAGGCAGCCGGGCCTGCGTTTGATGAAACACTTGACACGGAGCTTGTCTTTTTTCCCTTCCTCTTTAGAGATTCTTTTAGGACTTACAGATTGAAGAGGTTTCAAATTATAACCAGGCTGGCGGGCAGGGCCAGGCTCCATGAGAGGTGCTGATCCTAATGGAATTCTGCAGATCCTCCAGTGAGCTTGGGAGGCTGATCTTTGAACTGGGGCTAAATATCCAAAAGATGCCTAGGCCTGACTAAGGCTCTTGGAGGGCCTGCCTCTGTACAACAGGTTCGTTGATCATATGAGAATCACTCGCTCAGCAGAAAAGTCCTCTAGGAACAGGCTTTCCAAGGACCCTGTGTTAATGTCGCCTAGATTCTCTGAGTTTTCATTACACTGACAGAGTCACCCTGCCACCTTGTGGCCACACTTGAGAACTGTACTTCCCCTGACGTTGGCTTTCATTTTACATCCCAGTATCCTGTAAAGCTGGAATTGGTCACTCTGGATTATTTCTGCAGTTGGCTTTTTAAATTAATATGATTTAACTGGGCATTGTGGCATATGCCTGTAATCCCGGTACTTGGGAAGGTGAGACAGGAGGTTTTCAGGTTTGAAACCAGCCTTAACAACTTAGTGAGACTCTCAGCAACCTAGCAAAGTCCTGTTTCAAAACAAAAAATAAAAATAAAAAAAAAAGGGCAGGGAGTGTAGTAGCTTGGAACCAGAACACCCCTGAGTTCAATCCCCAGTAACACACACACACACACACACACACACACACACACACACACAATTTAAAGAGCTATGTCTCAGCTCAGTCCCAAAGAAAACTTTCTAATATCTTTAAATGGAAAGCATATATCTGTAAGAAATGTCATTGCTCGTGTAACAGCATCTTGGCATATTGAGGATGTGTGTTACATCCTAGAGCTATTTCAGCAATGCTCTGAGATCCTACAGCTTTCCTCAGGATTGAGTGAGCTCTGTGTGGCAGGTATTAATTTTAGCTCAGTTCTATTTTAGGTCACATTCCTTTATTTCTCTCAATTAAATTGAATTAGCTGCTTGACGGGAGGGGGGGGGAGTCAATCTCTGTCATTACTAAGGCACCCTTTCCTACTCCACGGGATAATGTAAGAATCCCAGGTGGACATGGTACCATAAGTTTGGGGCGTAACCCTGTCCACTCTCTAGTACACGGTTGTACTTTCTGACATGCTGTGGCTGAGGACTGGCTCCCAGCATCTGGGTGGGAGATGACAGGGTGAAGGAGCTGAGCTGGCTGTGGTGATAATAACAGTTGTTCCGAAGAATTATTTAAAAATGTAAGATATATTTTTCATTTGAAAGAAAGTTAATTAGGACATTTTAAAAGTCAGATACTGTAAACACAGAGGTTTATTATCAGTTATATTATTGCAAACTTAAAATGTGGAGTTTGACATTTTTTTTGTGGTACTGGGGATTGAACCCAGGGGGCATTATACCTCTGAACTCCACTCCTAGTCAGATTTTTTATTCTTTATTTTTGAAACAGGATCTCACTAAGTTGCAGAGGACCTCACAAGTAGCTGAGGCTGGCCACAAACCTGCAATCTTCCTGTCTCAGCCTCCCAAGTACTGGGATTACAAGTGTGCGCCACCACGCCCAGTTAAGTTTGACTTTTTGTTGGTCTTTTCTTGTCCCAAGAAAATAGATATAAAGTCAGAAGAATTGAAAATAATTTTTTTTGGTGGTGGTACTAGGGATCAAACCCAGGGTCTCATGAATACTAAGCACTTGCTCTACCACTAACCTACAGCCCAAGCCCAAGATAATTTTTGACCCTTGAATTGTTATGCTAATTTGCTTTAGAGGTTGGGAATCTTTTCTCTGCTATAACTCATTTAGATTGTGCTATATTTAGTTATACCAGCCTGAAAGGACTAAGACATCTACATTTTACAAATGGGGAAACTCAGGCATAGGGAACCAATACATACTTGAAGAGTTTCCCAGGGAAATAGTTGTGGGAGCACAATTTGGTTTTGGTGGTCTCTCATCTTGTGATTACCTTTGGAATTATTAGCTTTCTCATAGGTCTCTTACTCACTGAGGCCATAAAATGTGATTTTTGATCTTATGTCTAACTGAGGTTGGTGTGTGTGTGTGTGTGGATACGTGTGTGTGTGCGTGCGTGCACGTGTATAAGATTTTTTTCCCAGAGACGTATTTGCAAGACTGCAAGTATTAATATTCAGCATACAATTTTAATTCCAAATCACACCACTGTGAATTAAGATATTTACAAATCTAGTCATTATCTTATAAATAGCACAGTTTTGTCCCTTTTTACAAAAGTGGCTAATTTGTTGAATGAGAAAACAAAATACCCTCCAATAATTTTTGTAATCTGTTTTGACATTTCCTAATTTTTTTATTATACCATGAAAACACACCCCCAAACACTGGCCTATCCCTCTCTCGGGGAGACCGTTGTCACTATTACTCTAGTAAGAAATAGGAAGCCGATTAACTTATGCTTTCTCTTTTTTCACATGTTCAATGTTTACAGTGTCGCTGTTTTGATTTGCCAACCCGTAAGTCAGTCCATCTGGGAGTCCCTTTTGTAGATTTGTTTAGGGAGGAAATGGGTTTCTTTGGGCTCCTTTGACCAATTTAGCAGAGTGAGGAAAGAAATGAACCCAAATTTGATCGCCTCTCTTGAAACACATGCAATACGCATGGTTCTTATATCATGTGTGTTTACGTGTATGTACACTCATACAGAGCTGCCGTGTTTTTCTCCACACATCTATGAAGTTTATGTGGAACGGTTGCTTATTCTTTTTTTTTTTTTGGTCCCACTTGCATAGCCCATGACATGCACAGCAAATACCTTCCCACTTCCACCCCACTGTACATAGGAAGGGACTTTTGGGGTCTTCTGTTCATCTCATAGTAGTGACAATTTTAGCACCTTGGCTAACATTGAAGTTAAGGACTCTTTCTTGGGTTTTTCTCTCATTGCCCTTGGCTTTATAGGAAATGGAGGGAAATAAGGTTATATGAATGCTTTATCTGCAGGGGCCCAGAGAAATGTATGGCTCGTTAGCTTGGTGTCCAGAAAGCTTTTGCATTTTTCCTTTACTTATTTTTCATTATTTACAAAAACCAAAAAACCAAAAAAACTAAAGTGTCTCAAGTCAAGGTAGAAGGGATATATGTATTGTCAGACTCAATTCAATGCTAGTAGTTCCAAGTTAATTTCCTAGACAGTTAAAGGAACATGTTTATCGTGGCCTATTGGTAGACTAGACTATACTTTTGCATGGAACTATACAGGTATATATGGCTATAGTAGGTTGATTATTATACTATTATGAAAAGCAACTTACCATAAGAGTAGAGTGGTAATTATCTTGTCTATCAATCATAATTCCTGAGCAAGCTGTTTCTACTTAGTAGCATTTGGGGAGCGCAATCCAACAGATCCAAGGAAAGAGGCCCAGTCCTTTTGTAAAAAACTTGAGTGGTTTGAATAAATCTAAAACAGACACAGCTGTTTTTAAAAAAAGGACTCTCACAACTAACATCTCAAATTAACACATTAATTTTTATATTGTCCACTTAAATGTTATCCCTAAGGCCCTTGAGAGACTATAAGGAGGGAGGGGGATATGTGTGGTGTGGTTGTGGAAAGGCAAGGAGGGCGGTGAATCTGGGGCCATGAGCAGGGGGAGAGTCCAAGAAGCGGAGGGTGGAGAGGTGATGGAGAGCCAGGGGTGATAGGACTCTGGATGTGGTGTAAAGACTTTGGATTTTACTTAAAATGAGGTTCAAAGCTTGAAGGATTTTGGTAAAGGAAGCAATGTGATCAAACACATTTTTTTTCGGTACTGGGGACTGAACCCAGAGACATTCTACATCCATGCTATAACCTCAGCCTGATTTTTTATTTCTTATTTGGAAACAGGGTCCACTAGTTTGCTGAGAGCCTTGCTGAGTTGCTGAGGCTGGCTTTGAACCTGAGATCCTCCTGTCTCAGTCTCCCAAATACTGGGATTACAAGCATGAGCCACCATGCCTAGCTAAATACACATTTTAACAGGAAGACTCTGGCTGCTATTTTGAGCAGATGGGAAAGAGCGGCACCAGTTAGGCGGAATGTAGACAGAAGATGGTGGTTGCAGGGGAGTAGCCGTGGAAATGGTGAGACGAGGCAGACTGTAGAGATGCACATGGACTCATCTGGAATAGAATATTCCATCCATACACAAATAGACATGTTGTGTTTGAGGCCAGAACTGACAGGATTTGTGGATAGATTGAATATGGAGTATGGGAGAAAAGAAGTTATCCAGGGTCACTGTAATGTTTTTGCCCCTAGTAACTGGGAGAGGAGAGAGACATGACCTATGAGGGGAAGTCTGGAAGGAGTAGGTTTGGGCAGGCGAGGGTCAGGACAGAGGCATGGCTTTGGAAACATCAGTTTTGGAAACATCAAGTCTGAGATGTCTATTAAACATCCCAGTAGAGAGACTGAATAAGCATTTGGGTGTTTGAGTCTGGAGTTGAAGGGAAAGATCTGGGCTCAATCTAGAAATACAGGAGCCATCAGCATTTGGGTGATATTTAAAGTCATGATACTGCTGATATCACCAGAGGAATAATCATGGGCATGAAAGTGAAGTGGCCACGGATCTAGAGACCAGGGAGGAGGAACTAGCAGAGATGAGAAGGAGAAATCCGTGAGGCAGGCGGGAAAACAGGAGAGTTAATATCCTAGAAGCCGAGAGAAAGCTATTTCAAGGATGAGAATGGTCAACCATGCCAAACACAATTGATGAGTTAGTATGCAGTGCCTTAGTTTGGGATCCTCTGGTTTCCTTGTTTTTTGTTTAGGTCCTCAGAATTGAACCCAGGGCCTTGAATGTGCTAGGCAAGTGCTCTCCCACTGAGCTACATCCCCAGCCCCGGGATCAGCCCCTGTAAAGCAGAGCTGGTGGACGAGGTCTTAGGTCAGATACTTGCTTGGGAGGAGATTCCAGGGACAGAGATGAGAGAGCGGGAAGTGAGATCGCAGAGGAGGGAAGCCAGGAGAGGGGATGCTGTTGAGGTGGCTGCTTCTGACTATGGGGTCAGCTCCCCTGAGACACAGGAGGAGGAGGCAGCACGCCACCCACAACTGTGTTCCAGCAGTGGGGAGTTGGGATGGGTACCTGGTCCCTCACTGGCCAAGTTTTCCCCCATGAGCATCTCTCTCTCTCTCTCTCTGGGTTTTGCAGTTCCTGTGAGACAAAGTTTGGAGGCAGAAAGCAGAGAGAAGGGAGGTGGGTGCTTGATAAGGAACTCTGTGGCTAAAATCAGAGGTGGGCCCAGGGACTGTGAAGTGGGCCACTGGGAGTGACTTCTGTCTGTTAGTGGTTGTTGGTGGTGATCTTGAGAAAGCAGTTTAAAGGAGTGGTGGGGCAATACATATGTGAATTGGTTAAGGAAAGCAAAGAGACTGGAGAAAGTGTACAGATAGAGCTAAGGAGTGGGGTCAAGCCACCAGAGGGGAGTGGGATAAAGAGAGTTTTTTTTTAAATGGGAGAAATAATAGCATGTGAACTGATGGGAATGGCTCAGTAGAAGGGGAAAAATATTGGATGCAGGAGAAAAAGAACTGATGGAACAGTGTCCTTGAGTGGACGAGAGGGTGGGATTGGGACATAAATGGAGGATTTGGCCTTGGGACGTGAACTGTTCATCTGTAGTAAAGGGCAAGAAAGGGAACACAGAAAGTTGGTCCCTTCTGATTGCCTTTCATCCCTTCTTGGTGAAAGAGGCAGTGGGGATCAGCCGGGATACGGGGGAGGAGGTGCTGGCCTGTTGGGGAGAGAGGAGAGGGTGTGAAAGGGTCAGTTAGGATTGCATTGCAGGAAGTGGCCAGTCGTGAGCCCTTGGATCCTGACCTGCCAGGAGATGAGAACAGGAGGTGAGAGTGAGCATTCGGGAACTTCCGTAACTTGACTTTGCTGAAACATTTTTGTTGTATTTTATAAAAGTATTGGTCTGTAATGGATTGGAAATAGAAGCAACTGTTCTTTCACCAGTGTGAGAGGCACCGGGCTGGGAAGGAATGAGTGGGGCAGTGTAGACAGATCCCTGTGCAGCCCTGAGGATCCCTCCCAGGCGTGTGCCACGAATTTCCTGCCAGGCTGCCCAGCTCAGGGTGTTTTCTCCAGCTTTGTTCAGCTGTGCTGATGGAGGCAGAGTTGACAGAATTGGGTTTTACCAAGCTGTGGTTTGGATAAGTGGGTCTGCAGCAGTGAGAAGATGCAGGTGAGTTTAGAGGTAGACACATGAGGTGTGCAAAGACTGGCCTTAGCATTTTAAGGTTGGGAAAGAATGAAGCAATCATGAGGAGGGTGAGAGGCAGTGAAAAGGTGGCAGATTGATGGAATGAATGTAGGATCCAGAAGACTCAAGGGTTGCTCGAGTTGGAGTGCACTAGAAATATAGGAAGTGGTGATCAGAGAGTGGAATTCTGCATAATGAGATTCATCATGATACTGCTCATGATAGCAAAAACTGGGAGAGAACCTTAATAGGTTGTTTTGCATGTATATAGTGGGTTATTTTGAAACCACTGGAAGTCATATTGTTGTTCTACATCTTTATGAACACAGAAATGTTCAGGATGAGCTAAGTGAAAAAAGTAGGTTATAAAACAATTAGCAAAATTAAGTTGCAAAATTTACAAAGATGATTTTTGGTAAAAATACAAACATTTTACTGTACTGAAGTCTTAAAAATTACATCTGTATGACTGAATCAGAGATGCTTTTTATTTTTTTGTTTGGTATTATACTTTATTGTTACAGTCTCTGTTAAAGAATAAACTCTATACTTTATTAAAGTATAATTTAATCCAATAAAATCTACCAACTTTAAGTGCACCATACTGTAAGTTTTAACAAACACATACAGATTTTTAACGACCACCACATTCATAATAGAGGACCTTCCCTCACCTCAAAAAATTTTCCCTTGCCCCGAGCAGTCAGTCCCTGTCCACACCCCCAGGACCCGGAAACCAGGGATCTGCTTTCCATCCCTGTAGTTTTGCCTTTTCTAAAAGTGTGTGTAGATGGAATGACACCACAAGTTGTTTTCTGTGTCTGGCTTCTTTCACTTAACACAGTGCTTTAGAGAGACATTATTGTTCTTGTGTGTGTGTGTGTGTGTGTGTGTGTGTGTGTGTGTGTTAGTGGTTTATGCCCTTTAAAAAGTAGACTTTTTAAAAGAGCAGTTTTAAGTCCTCAGCAAAACTGAGTGGAAGGTACAGAGATTTCCCATGTACCTCCTGCCCCTGCACATGCGTAACCTTCCCCATGATCACGCCCCCACCAGAGTAGAGTGTTTGTTGTAAGAGGTGAACTGTAACACATCATTATCACCCGGAGTCCATAGTTTACGTTAGGGTTCACTGTAGGTGTTGTACATTCTATGGGGTCGTATGGATGTACAATGATGTGTGTCTACCATTGAGATGTATACAAGTTTCACTGCTCTAAAACCCTCCACGCTCTGCCTGTTTGTCCCTCCCTCTCCTCTAATCCCTGACAACCACCCATATTTTTATTGTTTCCACAGTTTTCTCTTTTCCAGAATATCATATTATTAGACTCATGGCCTTTTCAGGTTGGCTTCTTTTACTTAGTAATATGTATTTAAGTTTCCTCTATGTTTTTTCTTCTTTTTATTGCTGAATAGTATTTCATTGTCTGAATGTACCATAGTTTATCAATTCAACTACTGAAGAGCATCTTGGTTGCTTCCAAATTTTGGCAATTATTAATAAAGCTGCTCTAAACATCCAAGTATGGGTTTTTGTGTGGACACAGAATTTCAGCCCCTTGGGGCAAATACCAAGGAGCACGATGGCTGCCTCATATATATGGTAAGAGTATGTTTAGTTTTGTATGAAACCACCAAACTGTCCTCCAATGTGGCTATACCATTTTGCATTC
>PVJS01018978.1:0-12500 GCA_004027185.1 Glis glis | reverse complement strand
AAATTCTTTTTAATTTTGAAACAGGGTCTTGCTATGTTGCGACGGGTCTCACTAAGTTCCATGTAAATTTTAGAATCAGCTTGTTAGTTTCTGCGAACAATTTTTCTCTGTATTTTCTTGCTGTGTTGTACAATATAGTATGGTGAGAAATAAAAGGCATACAGATTAAAAAGGAAGCAGTAAAACTCTTTTTGTGGATTTACTCTCATGGTGATTCATTTACTCATGTGGTTTGTGAGAATTTTATTAGTTCATCTTCAATGAGTTTCCCCATACCGAACACCTAGGAGATCCATATACCAACTCCTATGTGAATAGGAATCTACATGAAAGCCAGTGGAACTAACACGAGTAACAATCTCACAGTATACAAAGTAAAATATATAAAAAAACTGTTTTTGCATAGTCTAGCAATTAACTTAAGACACAGTACTAATTACAACTAAAACACAATACTATTTACAACTGAAAAACAATACTATTTACACTAGCATAAAAATATGAAGGACTTAGGAAATGAGTTAACTAAATGTTATGCTATTAAATAAAACAGCTGTGCTCCCAGTCTTAGGGGAAAAGCATTTAATATTTTACTACTAAGTCTGAGGTTATCAGTAGGTTCTTCATTGATGCTCTTTATCAGGTTGAAACAGTTACCTTCTATTCGGAGTTTGCTGAGAGTTTTGGACACAAATGGATGTTGAATTTGTCAACTGCCTTTTTTCACATTCTGCTTCACCATGTCCTTCTACCATGATGTTCTGCCTCACCACAGGCCCATAGCAATGCAGCCAACCAACCACGGGTTGAAACCTCCAAAACTGTGAGCCAAAACATATCTTCCCTTTAGTTGTCTTACTCAGGTTTTTTTGTCACTGTGATGAAAAGCTGATTAACAACTATATATGCAGTTCCATATCCTGACTTTTAATCCATTAATAAACATTCACCCATTGTTTCATAGCATCCATTGATGCATAATGAATAGCCTGATGCATAATCATAAGCTCTTCTCTATTTTTGAATGTCTGGGTTATTTACAATTTTCCCTATTAACACAATATATCTTCATAACAATTCTTCCCTATTAACACAGTATATCTTCATAACAACAGTAGCTGTCTTATCAAAATTTAAAAATTCTTGATATAGCAAATTTGAAGATAAATATAGATTTGAAATCTGTATAAGATACCTCCCTGTACTAGTTCATCTGAAAAAACTGGATCTGAGCAGTTTCTTCTTTGCAGAAAATATTTCTTGCTCACTATTTTCTGTGGTGACTGACGATATATATTCATGATATAAGTGCTATAATGCCTCTAATTAATGAACCATTTCTTATTTTTGACCATTAATCCACGTTACTCATAATCATATAAAAACATAGTTTTAAATGTTAGGATAACTAAAAGGAAGATCCTTTTCTACCCTGTGGCCTTCTAAGAAACTATAGACTGACTATACTTGTCTGTACAGGTATGAAAAAAGGGCTCCTGGGTTTCTTTTAATTTTCTTAGGTATTGTGAATTTCAAATAGGATTAGTGAGGGATTGTTGAGGTTATAAGTAAAACAGAGTTATAGTTTGGATATAGACTGTCTCCTGGAAGAGCTCAGGTATTGACAATGCAAAAATGTTCAGAGGTGAAATAATTGAATCATAAGGGTTCTAATCTCATCAGTGGACAAACTGACAAATTAGTGAATTTATTGGATAGTAAGGTAGGTAGGTGGAATATGGCCTTGGGGACTATGTGTATATATATCCCTCCCCTCCTCTGTTCTCTTTCTGCTTCCCACCACTATGCCCTGAGCTCTGCAGACATGACCTGGCTTAACACAGACTGAAACCTCTGAAATCTCCAGAACTGTGAGCAAATAAATCTTCCTTCCTCTAAGTTGTGGTTGTCAGGTATTTTGGGTCCCAGCAGTGAGAATGCCGACTGAAGCAAGCAGAATGCATTATTCCTTCAAAAATTACATTGGTTTATGCTCAGAAAAACACGATTCCCAATTTTGGGGGTAGAATCTGCTGAAGTGGTATTCGAGCTCTCTAGAGAACGGTGGGTATGAACTCTAATTGCACAACATGTTGCAAGATGATTTTGTTCATTTTGACAGGGAACAGGCCTTCCCTTTCCAAAGACATTACTGTCGAAAACATTAAGTGCAGGAGAGGAAAGCAAGGCAAGGAAATGCATACAAAATGTATTTTTATATTATGCGAAGTACAGAGGACATTTCTTCTTTTTGTCTTCATACCTTTATGCCCAGGTGTTATTATGCTTCTGAGATAAGTCTTTATACTTTTAATCTATATTTGAAAGAAGTTAAAGTCCACCCAAATGAGAATCTTGGGGACCATAAAATAGTAGAAGTCCTTAATCTCATTTACTTAGTCATTTCCAAACTGAAAGTCTAAGTGGCCTTCATATTAAACTGACTAGTTTTATAGAATGTAACATTTTCTGAACCAATGAGGTAAATTTAGTTGATTTTGTATGTTGTAACATATAAAAATTGGCACATAAGAAATTTTCCATTTGGTATGAGGCATGCATCAAATGATGGAACGTATTGCCGCTTTAGAGTCTAGTTATTCTCAATATAAAATTAAAAGTAGAGACGAGCTCCAGTAAATGGAGAACACACTGAGTTTTTTTTTATGCAAAGTTTAGTTGTAGCCAAACAGCATGGGCAAGACCCATGAGCTTGTTTGAACTGCAGAATCCCAGACCTGCTGAGTCCAGGCCTGCATCTTAACATCAGGCCCAGGAGAGTAATGAGCAGTCTGAAGTCTGAGAAATACTGCCCCAAAATGATGAGATGAGAAAGGTCTCTTTATTGCCTGATGTTGGTGTTGTGGCTCTAGTGCGCAGATCCAATGCTTCTTCATTTCCTGGGGATGAGTCTTATAAGAAAGTGGCTGTGTCAACCTGGATCTTCCTCCTATGACTTTGACCCTCCTGCTTTTGGAAGGAAGGTAACCTTTACCTTACTGCTTTTTTACATTCCTAGTTGAAAGTGAGGAATCAGGGAATTTTCAGGAATTAGAGACATTCCTATGGATTGGTTACGCATGAAAGAAAGACCGAAGACTCAGGAAATGGGGAGAGCTGCAGCAATTTGAAAGGTAACCCAAACCCCAAGCATATTGGTCTTCATGTGATTAAAACATTAAAAGAGAAACTTGTTTCTGACATAGGGTTCTTGGTTGTAGCACTAACAATCAGTGCTGGTTGATGGAAGCAGCACATGAGTCGTTTAAAAGCATGTTGCTGGGTTTATAGTCTCTGGGGAGGGCTGGAGAACCGGACTGTAGCTATGAAGCTGGGGACCGGACTCAAGTCAGCCTGCTGAGCTGGTGTGGTGGATGGACACTCCTGCTACTGCCGAGCATTAGTGGCCCCAGCTTGCACCCTGGGCGCTGTTGGTACTGACCAGTGCAAGCCTGCACCAGCCCTTGCAGGGTCTTTGTTCCCCAGAGGCAGTGCTGGGTGATCTCTGTACTCCTGGGTAGGTACCTGTGATTGGTGGTACCTAGATCATATGGCTTTATCTCAGCTGAAAGGGAGGCTGAAGAAGCAAATCTTTGGCATTTTCATGGGCACTGTGGTAGGTGAGCATTGCCTCTTAACACTGGAAGAAGGTTCAGATAGAGTTGCTCTGTGTGTGCACATGTGTGGGTATACATGTGTGTGTTTAGTTTGCTAGGGGTTTCTTTAAAGAGGTCACCTTTCTGATTTTATGATGGTCAGTAATGGGAAAATAGGATTCATTTTGCAGAATTTTGCTTTTTCATTGAAAGTATGAGCATACATACAACTCATGAATACCAATACTTCTTTCATGTCACACATAAACAGGAAAAATTTGTTTTCTGTGAGATTAAAAAGCTTCTTCGCACCCACTCTGAAATATGCAGTCCATTGCATTCACTTTCTAAATGAGAGAACCACATTTAGTGAAACCCTGGCCATGTAATCAAGATAACAAAAGAGTTTTAATTTGCCCGAGTGACTCAGTTGTGGAGTACACACTTTGACTTGTGTTCTGATGGGAGGTTGAGAAATGATCACTTCCTCGTTGTGCATGAGACACAAAGCAGAAAACAAAATCAGCATGCACTGTGTCATATTTGTACTGAGAAAACACCGAGGAACAGCTGTGACTCTTTCAAATGACTCCATTTGTTTGATAATTGCTGGGTAAAAATAGTGCCACTACTGGCTATTTCAGGATGACAGATGGCGTTCTAGATTATGTTCCTTTCCTTGTACCCAAAAAGAACAGGACCAAGACTTTCAGCAAATGATTGTCTCTGTGTGTGAGATGGCATCAGGGAAGGGGGGCAGCCCACCATCTCAAGCTGCTGTTCTGCAGGTAGGTAGGAAGCAGGGGCTGGGCTGTGAAGGAAATAGGGAATTGAATGATTCCAGCCTGAGCCATGATGGGAAATAAAGGCTTCTGTCTGTTGCTTAGGAACAGAAATATCTTATGCTTCTGCTCCTGCAGGAGAAACCAGGTCATTTACTTTGAGAGATCACCTACTGGTTATCCAAACAGAGCTGAAGGGAGCCCTCTTTTCTCTTTGGCTTCTGGCTTGCAGGGGTAATTTTCCTGAATACACTCTTACCTTCTTTCTACTTAGTAAACTTCTCTGTTGCTCCCAGTGCATTGTCTCAAAACACTGCCTATAAAAAGTCTATTATCTGGGGGAGAGAGGGATAGATTTTCTTCAGGGGCTAGCCCTTGGATCTTTTTTTCCCACCAGGAAGCCAGGTAAGCCCAGGTGAGTGGAGCATGGCCCTCAGTTTTTCATCCGAATTGCATGTGATGGTCAACAGCTAGTTGGCATTCCATCTGCCCCTTGGGAAAGGTTGTCACATGCACATTCCCAAGGTCCCACAGTTAGGTCTAAAGTCAAGGAGGGAAGCAGAAACACTGGTCTTTTGTGAAGTATAAGGAACCCACTTCCTGGTACTGAGGTAGGACAGTGCTTTGCAACCTTAGCCAAATATATGAATCTCTCTGGGAGGTTTAAAAAAATGTCCATGCTGAGACTTACCCCCTGAATTTTGGATTTGTTAGGTTTGAGGTGTAACCTGGGCCTTTCCCTGAGAGTTTGCAAGTTTTCCATCTAGTTAGAGCTTCAAAATCAATTCCATTTTCTTCTTGTTCAGCCCCTTCTAGAGAGTGTGATAGTCCCAGATCCAGGTTGGGGGACAGAAATTCCTGGAAATGAAGTTCATCCTTCTTCCCATCCAGAGTTAAACACTTGCCCTGTGCCTCCTCCATGATTTCTGAAAGTGTGCGTTCCTTGGTCTTCAATCTGGGTTCAGGAGCACCTGGAAGGAGAATTGAGGCTTGTAGTTGGACAGAAATACAAATACAGAGGAGATATTGGTAACTGGTAAGCAGAGCCTTAATCCCTGGGTGTTTCTGACCAGGCAGTGATAAGCACAGAACATTCTAGATACTCCAGGCCTGGGGGGTGTGGACCACTTAACCCAACTCACCATTTTCTAGGAGTAGGAGGAAAGTCAAATGGCTCCAACGAGTGTGTGATAATATGCAGAGGCGAGTCGTTTAAAAAGGGAACAAGATGTCGTTCCCACTTACCTCTTCTTTTTATTTTCATGAAGAAAGGCAGCGACTATTATTACAATGAAAATGAAGGTGATTATAAAATCTTTAAAACACTCTTAGTATAGTGATAGGACAAGTGCTGAACATTTCTCTTAGAAAGCTGCAAGCCAAAGGCAGTTATTCTTGGCTCTTTTTTTTGCTCAGTTATATAAATGTCCATTTGTGGGAACACCACAGTTGGTCCAGAAATCTCATTTTAAAGAGAGCTGAGATGTGGACTTGTCATCATGTGCAGGGAAGGAAACACCAATTTGCATGATTCTCAAATGCTTGGATGTGACTAAAGCCTAATGGGTCTGATTTCCAGTTGTTCCTGACCACGAAATCAATCTCAGTGCCAACACGGTCACACTTGGAACAAACTCACATCTCTCACGCTGGCTTGCCAAATCCTAAGCCTTCGATTTGCGAAAGAAGGAACAAATCCCAACCAGATTCACATTGAAATATGGGCTTTTTAGGTAATTTGATTTCTCGACCCCTTTTTTTCAACCCCCACCTGCTTCCCTTCATATCAGCCTGGAATCCAAAGTAAACTTGTAGCTCTCCCTTTTCTTGTGGTGTGGACTAGGAAGAGTCAAAGTAAACATTAGAAAGATTTTAACCAACTTTCAGTGGGAGGTGCAGAGCTACTAGAACCGAGGGGCTTGGAGAGGCAGTCCAGGCACTGTTTAGAGGATTTATCTAGAAGCTGTGTCTATGCAGCAAGCACACTTACTTATGGCTTATTTAGGATGATGAGACTATTGGCTCAGAACCCCCAGACCACCCCTTGTTGCTATCATGGTAAGCTACTAACCATCTTTCATAGACATAATTGGGCCCCTCTCACCCACCATTTCCTACTATTAGTTGGTTTCTTCGTGGAAATCCATTTCTCCTGGTAGACTCGGTGTGCTTCTCAAGAAGAGGTGAGCCATACTCTCACTTTGGAATACTTCTTAAGCAGCTAGATGAGGTGACGTCACTATTAATAATTTTCCTGTGTGGCTCCCATAATGACTTTAAAACAAAGAGAAGTAGATCTCTTCTCTCTTCTCCTACTTGAAGAAGTATGAACTTAGAGGTTGACCTCTAAGTTCATAAAATGAATGAAAAAGAGGTTGGGGCTGTCAAGAAGTTAAGAATCCCCTCTCTTTCAGAGAAGTGCCAAGGATGCTTCTCATACCTTCATGTATTTGCTCCTGGAAAATACTCAGAGCTCAACAAACATCTGTCTTCCTACTCTTGGCAAGTCACTTTGCCTCGCCAGACCTCAGCTTAACATATGATGTATGATTTTGTGACCCAAGTAATACTATTCTCAATCTCCATTTCTATGGTTTCTTAACCTTTTATCACCAATAAATGGTACCATCTCTAACATCTTAAAGAAGCCTGTTCTCTAACACCCATCCCATCCTCCAGCCTTACCCCCTTGTTGTTTTTTTTTAGGAAAATAAAGATAGTGTTATTATCATTGATAAGCAAATAAAGAATGGAAAAAGAAATTAACAGACTTATGCAAGGTTTTATTTTGAGCAGCAGAATAATAGAGACTCATTTTCTAGCTTCTGATTTTATCTTTCTGCTTTTCCATTATACTAAGGTGCTAATACAGTCATCTTCCAAGGGTAGAGTAACTACTGCATGGTTTATTTATTTTGAATTAATTTTAATTGGTGCATTAAAATTATACATAATAGTGGAATTCATTGTGACGTATTCATACATGCTCATAACATAATTTGGTCAATTACATTCCCCAGTACTTTCCCTTTTCCTTCTCTTTCCCCCTGGTCTCTTTCCTCTACTGGTCTTCTTTCATTTTCATGAGACCCCCCCCCTTTTCCCTTTTTTTCTCACTAGCTTCCACATATGAGTGAATACATATGACCCTTAATTTTCTGAGTCTGGCTTATTTCACTTAACACAATGTTCTCAAGTTTCATCCATTTTCTTGCAAATGACATAATTTCATTCTTTGTGTGTGTGTGTGGTACTGGGGATGGAACCCAGGAGCATTCTACCTCTGAGTTACACCCCCAGTCCTATTTTATTATTTTATTTTGAAACAGGGTCTCAATAAGTTGTGGAGGGCCTCACTAAATTTCATTCTTTTTAAGGGCTGACTAAAACTCCACTGTGTATTTGTATACCACATTTCCTTTATCCATTTATCTGTTGATAGGCACCTAGGTTGTTCCATGACTTGTCTATTGTGAATTGTGCTACTATAAATATGGATATGCATGAATCACTATAGTATGCTGACTTTAATTCTTTTGGATAAACACTGAGGAGTGGTATGGTGGTTCCATTCCTAGTCTTTTGAAGAACCTACATACTGATTTCCATAATGGTTCTGCTAATTTACAATCCTACATTCTTAACACTACATGAATAGTGTTAAGTATTCATTTTCCCCTACATTCTTGCCAGTATTTATTATTATTTGTATTCTTGAGGATTGTCATTCTAACTGGAGTTAAGATAGCTAAGCATGGTGGCACATGCCTGTAATCTCAGTACTTGGGAGTCTGAGATAGGAGGATCACAGGTTTGAGGCCAGTCTCAGCAACATAGCAAGACCCTCAGCAACTTAGTGAGGCCCTGTTTCAAAGTAAAAAATAAAATGCCGGGTGTGGTGGCGCACGCTTGTAATCCCAGTACTTGGGAGGCTGAGACCGGAGGATCCAGGTTTGCGGCCAGCCTCAGCTACTTAGTGAGGCCCTCTGCAACTTAGTGAGACCCTGTTTCAAAATAAAGAATTAAAAATAGGGCTGGGGGTGTAGCCCAGAAGTAGAATGCCCCTGGGTTCAATCCCCGTTACTGCCACACACACACAAAAAATAGGGTTGGAGGTGTAGCTCAGAGGAAGAATGCCACTGTCTTCAATTCCCAGTACCACAAAAACAAACTGGAGTTAGATGAAATCTCAGTGTAGTTTCCATTCACATTTCACTGATTGCTAGAGATATTGATCATTTTTAATTTATCTGTTGATCATTTATATTTTTCCTTTTGAGAGTGTCTTTTTAGTTTATTTGCTTATTTACTGATTGGGTTGTTTTTTGGTAGTTTTTTTTTTTTAGCTCTTTACGTATTCTGGATATTAATCCTCTGTCAGGAGTAGCTGGCAAAGATTTTCTCCCATTCTGTAGACGGTCTCTTATTTGTTTTCTTTGCTTTGTAGAAGCTTCTAATTTGATACTATCCCACTTATTGATTCTTAGTGTCATTTCCTGAGCTTTAGGAGTCCTATTAAGGAAGTTGTCTACATCTATATGTTGAAGTGTTGACGCTATGTTTTCTTCTAGCAGTTACAACATTTCTAGTCTAATTCCTGGGTTTTTGATCCATTTTGAGCAGGGTGAGATATTAGAATTTAGTTTCATTCTTCCACATATTTTTCTTCTACATATTAATATCCAGTTTTCCCAGCACCATTTATTAAAAAGGCAGTCATTTCTCCAGTGTATGTTTTTGGCATCATCATCATCAAGGATCAGATGACTGTATCTGTGTGGGTTTAACTCTGTGTCTTCTATTTGTTCCTCCATGTGTCTTTTTATGACAATACCATGCTGTTTTTGTTATTATAGTTCTGTATTATAATTCAAAAATCAAGAATTGTGATGCTTCCAGCATTACTCTTATTGGAGCAATGCAACAGCTTTGGCTGTTCCATATATTTTATTCTTCCATATGAATTTTAAGTCTTTTTTTTCTAGTTCTTTGAAGAATGTCATTGGTATTTTCATGGGGATTGCATTGGATCTAGGATTACTTTTGGTAATATAGCCACTTTTATTTATTTATTTTTTGGTAGTGGGGATTGAACCCAGGGTCCTTCTACCTCTGAGCCACACTCCCAGACCCTTTTTATTTTTTATTTTGAAACAGGGTCTTGCTAAATTGCTGAGGTGGCCTTGAACCTGCAGTCTTCATGTCTCAGCCTCTCAAGTACTGAAATTATAGGTGTATACCATCATACTTGGCTGATAATGTGGCCATTTTAATAATATTAAGTCTGCCTATCCATGAACATGGGAGGTCTTTCATCCTCTAATGTCTTTTTAAATTTCTTAAGTGTTTTTGAAATTCACTGTAGAGGTCTGTCACTTCCTGGGTTGATTTCTTTCTTTTGCTATTGTGAATGGAATTGTTTTCCTGATTTCTTTTTTAGCAGATTCTTTATTGGTGTATAGGAAAGCTGTTGATTTTTGTATCCTGCTACTTTACTGAATTTGTTTATTGGTTCTAGAAGTCTTTAGGTGGAGATTTTTGGATCTTATAAGTACAGGATCATATCATCTACAAACAGTGGTAATTTGACTGTTTCCTTTTCTATTTGGACCCATTTTATCTCCTTTTGCCTAATTTCTCAGGCTAAAATTTCAAGTACTATATTGAATAGGAGTGATGAGAGTATGCTTCAGAATTTATTGAGAAAATAAAAGTAGTAATGCTGGCCAAATACCCATCATCAAATCTTATAACCCACTTATATTTTTATCTGTGCTCTATTTCCCACTAGTATTTGCAGATGAAGTGTTTTGTTCCCATAAAAGGCCATTTCTACTTGTTCTCTTCCAATTCTTTTATGGATATACCCAGTTCAATGATCATTTACATTTATTGGCCTGACATAATTATGAATAAATAGTTCCTCCCGAGTGCCCTAGTTTGTATGATAAACTGTATAGTTTAACCTTAGTCATAACCAAGTTCCCTATAATATGGGGTGATTTGTTTCTAGACTTTCTGATTAGATCATCTCTATGCTGACGCCTAACTTTCTTATTTGCCTTATTGGTAGTTACTTTGCTCTATAGTAAGTCCTGACATGTAACAAGGCAAGTAATCCTTTCTTTTTTTTCTTATTAAAATTAGCTTTTCTTGGCTCTTTACTATTTCATGCACATTTTAGGGTCTGTTTGTAAAATTCCACAGTATACTGTTTGGGTGTTTATCAGAATTACATGGAGCCTCTATATCAATTCAGAGAATTGACATTGTAAAATTCAATCTTCCTATTCATTAGCACATATATTGCTCTCTTCAGTTCTTCCTTAATATCTTTCAGCAAAATATCATAATTTTCTGTATATATTTAAAACCTTTTACTAGATATCTTCCAATTTTTGTTTCTATTATAAATGGGGTATTTAAAAATTGTGTCTTCTAGTTTTTTGTTTTGCTGCAATTAACTGTATATTGTTCTTTTTTTGTGTGTGGTACTGGGGATTAATCCCAGGGTCTCATGCATGCTAGGAAAGTGCTCTGTCACTGAGCTACATCCCCAGCCCCTTGATAAAAATTTTGTTTTGAGACAGGGTCTGCACTAAGTTGCCCAGGCTGGCCTGGAACTTGAGATCCTCCTGCCTCAGCTCCCTAGTAGCTTATATTATAGGTATGTGCCACCATGTCTAGCTTGCATGTTGTTCTTATATTCAGCCACTTCATGAAATTTTTCTTATCTGTCATAGTTTCCTTTGCAACCCATCATATCACTTGCAAAAAATGATGCTTTTGTTTCCTTCTTTTCAATATTCCTGCTTTAAAAAACCTGTGTGGATGTGTAGTATACAAAGAAAGGAGCACTTATCATAATTTTACCTCATGATGCATCTTTATAAAATGAATGCACTTATTTAACTGGCCTCTAGATCAGGAAACAGATCATTATTTGTACCTCAGAAACCCCTTTGTTCTCCCTTCCATCATTACCTCCCCAAAGAGTAACTCTTGCTCCTAATATCTTTTCTGGTCTTATTGACAGGCTCATGTAAAGTCCCCTCACCAGTACTATCACTTTCTCCCTTCTACTGGAATATTCTCAGTAAAATACAAATATTCCTTAGCATTGTCCATCTTAAGTCTCTCTTGAAATTATGTTCCCTTATGGCCACTGCTCCATTTTGCTGCTCTTATTCTCAGCATAACTTTTTGAACAAATGTCCCATAGTCAGTCTCCACAACCTCCCTCGATAGTTTTCTTTTCAACTTATTTTAATCTGACTTCCATTTTTGGTATTCCATTGAAATAGCTCTTTGTTAAGATTAAAGTGACTGCCATGTTACTGGATCCAATAGACGCCTCTGTTAATATCCTCTCCATCTCTTACCATTATTTGATGTAATTGTTCTTTGCACCTTTTGAAATACCTTGTTTTCATGGCTTCCAGTTTTTAATTTGGGCGATTACTTATTTAATGCCCTTCTCTCCACCTAGATGATCTTCATTGCTCTGTTCTCAGCATCTAGTCCAGTGTTCTGTAGATAGGAGCTTGACAAGTATTTGTTGCCTGGGTCTTAGCAATGACAATGTATATCCAATTACTTTTGTCTCATGTCTACTTGGATGTCTTACAGGAACCATAAATTCATCAGGTCCAAGATGTGTTTATCATCTCATTCACAAACCTCGTCCTCACTAGTGTCTCTTCCTTCACTAGTTACCAGCACTATCCACTAAGCCAGAAGCCCCAACTCCTTACTCCTATTCATCCACTCCAGTTCGTGACTAATGCCTGACCACACTATTGTCCAAATGATTTTTCCAAATCAGTCCACTTCCATCTCCATTTCCTCATGTAAAATTTCTGCAACAGCCTCTGAACTGCTTTTGTTCTGAACTGTTCTGAATTCCAGTATTGCTTCCTCCCAATTGATTCTCTACCTAGCAGCCAGAGTTTCTTATAAAAACACAAAACCTAAGCTGGGTGTGGTGGCGCATGCTTGTAATCCCAGTACTTTGGTAGGCGGAGACCGGAGGATCCGGGTTCGCGGCCAGCCTCAGCTCTCTCTCTCTCTCTCTCTCTCTCTCTCTCTCTCTCCTTAGTGAGGCCCTCTGCAACTTCGTGAG
>PVJS01018977.1:23622-34346 GCA_004027185.1 Glis glis | reverse complement strand
AGCGCGGAGGTAGAATGCCCCTGGGTTCAATCCCCGGTACCGCAAAAAAAAAAAAAATGTGAAAATTAGCTGGGCATGATGGTGCACTCCTCTAATCCCAATACTTGGGAGACTGAGACAGGAGGATCATAGGTTTGAGGACAGCCTATCACTATCACTATCACTACATTATAATGTGAGACTATAATGCACCAATAAAAGTATAAAAATAAAAATAAATAGCACTATAATTATAAAAAATAAAATAGGGCTGGGGATGTAACTCAGAGGTAGAATGCCCCGGGGTTCAATGTCCAGCAACACACACACACACACACACACACACACACACGTGAAAATTAATCATATAAAAAAGCACAGGGTAAAATTTTTTGAATAAGTGTAAATGTCACAAAATTTAGAAGTCATAATGGAAAAGTTAGTAAATTTAAATGCACAACATAACAAATTGAAACCTTTTGCACTAAAACTTTAATTAAACCAGTAATCAAATTACAGATTAGAATAATAATTTTGTATTACAGATGACATTGTTGATAGGTCGGGTCCCCTTCCCTCCCCCTCCCCTCACAGTCCCCTGCAGCTGGGACAGGAAACCCTGGAGCCCAGGAAGCCAGAAGTGGAGACTTGGCAGATTCCAGATCTCACGAGAGAATCAGCATTCTCCTGCCTCATCTCGAGAGGGAACTGACATCCTCCCACCTTACTAGTCCCAGTCCCCAGCCCCTGCTATAAAATGCCCTCACTTCCTCCCCTGGGAGCGACTCTGCTGACTGACAGGCCTTTCAGTTAACAGACCCCACCCAGGAGCACAATAAATTGCCTTTTGCACTCTGCCTGCTAAGCTTTGATTTCTCGTGCAACCCCTGACTCAATTTCCCTGTTACATTTGGTGTATTGGCCGGGAAGCAAGAGTGGAGGTTTTGCCCTTGGCCCAGGACCCCTCTCGTGGCCCTGGGCCTCGGCCCTCCTCTGGGCTCCCCGGACCTGGACTCTCCAACCTCTGATTGGATCAGCTGCTCACAGACAGGGTGAGTTCCTCTCCCTTCCTCTGGTTTGCAGGTTTCCATCACCGACTTCTGTTTCTCCAAACAGGCAGCCGAGTCAGACAACCAGGTTGTTCTCCAGCCCTGAGACAGGGGTGGAGACGTCCCCCACTCTCTTGGCCCCACTGCCAAACGTTGACCAGGCTAACGGGGACACCTGTTTCCTGCTCTTCGTTTCTGTCCAACGTTGACCAGGTAACAAGGACGCTTGTTTCCTGCTCTTTGTTCCCATCCGCAAACTAGACAAAGGAAACCAAAATTCCAAAAAAAAAAAAAGACCCCCAGTCCCCACTGGGTTGTCTCCTAGCTAATCTCCAAACCTTGGTGCCTCCACTTCTATTGTAACACAGCATGGCCTCAGTAAAAATTGGACAATGGCTCTTGATGGCCCCAAAATGGAACTCTCGATTTTAACATCCTGACTGATCTCTGCAATTTTTGTAAGCAGTCTGGCAAATGGTCAGAGGTTCCCTATATTCAAGCTTTCTTCTCCTTGCGCTCCCGCCCCTCCCTTTGTTCTCGCTGTTCTACCGCCCAAGTCCTGCTGTCCAGGAATACTCCCCCTCGCTCTCCCGACTCTGATCCCAACCCTCCTTCCTCGGATCCACCCAGCCCCCTTGTCACCATTTTCGGAGTCACAACTGCCGTTTTCTGATCTCACTCCCGACCCCCAGGATCTCTCGTCACCACCCCGCCCACCACCCTATTCAGAACCCGCCAGCACCTCACCCTCTACATCACCTTCTCTTCCCTCTCCCACCCCTCCGGTCTCCTCCATCTACCCCTCACTCTTGGGCCTTACCCTGCCTCTGATTGCTTCTCCCTCACCCACTTCTCTGGTGCCGTCCTGTTACTGTTTGGAGTGACACCGTGGATTCTTGTTCTTAGCTGGTTTACAAAAAGTTAGCCAGAACTGCACTGTTGCAAGCTTAACCAAAGTTTTATTATTACAGAAAAAAAAAAAACCCAGGGATATAGTCTTTTAAAGTATGAAAAATTTAAGACTATAACTATTTTCTGTTATTGGGTTACTATAACTTTGTTTTTTCATCTTTTAATGTTAGTCTTAGCTGTTGTAAAAGTCTATAATTCTTTTCTAATTGCCTTTGTCTGTGTTTGCAACATTCAGTGTTTACCTGGGCTAACAGCCAACTTTTAGCTGACCAAGGTCAACCTGGGCTGCAGCTCTCGGCTGACAACTTTGGAGACAGAGAAAAGGATTTTATTGTTTTTCCTGAGTATCCTCTCTCATCCTCCTTCCTCCCTTAAAGGGCCCAGATAAAAACCTGGCCATTTCTTCTAAATCGGCTTTGAGAGGCATTCACCCTCTACACTCACCTGGACCCCTCTACCGAGGCAGGATTTGTAGTGCTAGCAACCCATTGCATTGGGAAGTCAGCCCCTGATATTTGCAAAAATTAAAAAAGGCAGAGGACGGTCCTCAAACCTCTATCCGAGATCTGGTGAACATGGCCTTCAAAGTTTTCAACT
Organism: Glis glis; assembly: GCA_004027185.1. Taxonomy (NCBI): domain Eukaryota; kingdom Metazoa; phylum Chordata; class Mammalia; order Rodentia; family Gliridae; genus Glis; species Glis glis. The sequence goes on along the minus strand of PVJS01018977.1, from coordinate 31,809 downwards.
CCCGAGAGGAACAGGCTGAAGTAGAGCATGCCACCCGGCTACGGCAAAAGGTAGATCTGCAAACCCGAGCTTTGATGGCAGCCCTGTGGCCGACAGTGGCGACTCAGACCTCTGCGTGGCAAGCGCCACCTAGGGATGAAGGACAGAAATGGCAGGTGCCTCCAGGAGCCTGCTTCAAGTGCGGCAAGGAAGGACACTGGGCTAAGCACTGCCCACAGCCATGACCACCAACCAGACCATGCCCGGCGTGTGGCCAGGAGGGCCACTGAAAAATTGATTGCCCTTGGAAAAGTGGTGAGCCCCCGGCGCCTCAATGCAAGGGGACCACCCTTCCAGACCAGGCCCTGCTGTTGACCCTGCTCGGTCTGGCTGAAGACTGACCACTCCCAGACTCGTCAACCCTGATCACCCTTGCTGAGCCCAGGGTAACTCTCAAGGTAGTAGTTAAGCCGATCTCTTCTCTGGTCAACACGGGGGCTACCTACTTGGTCTTTCCATCCTTTTCAGGTCCTAGTTTCCCTTCTCCAATCTCAGTTCAGGGAGTTGACGGTAAGCCCTCCTGCCCTGGTACTATGGGCCCCCTTTTTTGCCATCTAAATAATTTTATAGTTGCCCATTCATTCTTAATTATCTCCTCCTGCTCTACCACCCTTTGGGAAGAGATTTTTTAACCAAAGTTGGAGCTGAACTTTCATTTCGCTCCCTCGTCGCTTCTCCCAATAAGCTCCTAATAGCCGTTTTTACCGACAATGCCCAGGTTAAAAACCTCCCCTCCACTCCATTTGGTGGACCCTATCGTATGGGATACCACTACTCTGGTCGTAACAACCCATCATAGCCTGGTTTCAAAATTTCCTTCCCGATTCCTCCATTTTTCCTGTTTGCTCCCAGTTTCCTATTTCTCTCCACCACAGGCGCAGACTTAAACCTATTATTTTTTGCCTATTAGCCCAAGGCCTACTCATCCACACTTACTTCCCTTACAACACACCCATTCTCCCCGTAAAAATACCTAATGGTGCTTATTGCTTAGTCCAAGACCTCCGCTTAATCAATGACGTGGTAGTCCCAGTTCACCCAGAGGTTCCCAATCCTTATACCCTCCTATCCTAGATCCCTCCTACCACCACTCACTTCTCAGTCCTTAACCTCAAAGATGCTTTCTATACTATCCCTCTACACCTCAATTCTATCCACTTTTCGACTTTACATGGGAGGACCCTGATACCCAGGTTGCTCAACAACTCACCTGGACTGTCCTTCCCCAAGGTTTCCGGGATAGTCCCCATCTTTTTGGTCAGGCTTGAGCACAAGACATCCTCTACTGCCCCCTAGCCCCAAGTTCCCTTCTACTATATGAAGCTACAAAAAAAAAAAAAAAACCAATTGGCCCCCTTACCTTACCCTCATCCATCCACCAAGCCTTCCTGGCCTTCCAGGAAGCCCTTCTAAAATTCCCTCCTCTCTCTCTCGCCAATCCCACTAAGGCCTTCCTGTTATACACTGATGAGAGGCAGGCAATAACCACAGGGGTGCTCACCCAACCTCTAGGGCCAACCCAAACACCAGTGGCCTATTTGTCCAAACAGCTTGATCCCACTTCTCGTGGATGGCCACCTTGCCTCCAGGCTTTGGTGGCGGCTGCCACACTTACAAAAAAATCCTCAAAAGTTGTCTTCAGCAGCCCCTGCAGTTTTTCTCTCCACATAGGCTCCAGGATTTACTCTCTCCCCAAACACTTCCTCTCCTGCCCCCTTCCCACATTCAGGAACTTTATCTGTTATTCATGAAAAACCCCGACATTAGACTGTCTCCTTCCCCAGCCCTCAACCCGGCTACCCTTCTACCATTAGACAAAAACCCGGACCCCACTTCCCATTCCCCTGATTTTCATTCCGGCATAGATATGATTGAGGCCTTAGCCAAACCCTGAGCAGACCTCCAAAATACCCCTCTTCTTAATCCAGATGTTACCTGTTTTGTTGATGGCAGCTCCGTTCTAATGCTGGAGGCAGGGGGAGAGCGGTTTATGCGGTGGTCACCTTAACTCAGGTCATTGAGGCTGCCAGGCTACCGGATGGCACCACCTCCCAAAAGGCTGAGCTAATTGCCTTAATCCGAGCCCTGCACTTGGCCAAGGATAAGCGTGCAAACATATATACTGACTCCAAATATTCCTTTTTAATAGCCCATTGCCATGCTTCAACTAAAAAACAAAAACAAAAACAAAACCCAGGGATTTCTCACCACCAAGGGCTTCCCCATTGTTAATGCCACCCTAATTAAAAAGCTCCTGAACTCTCTCTTCTGTCTGAGTTAGCCATCATCCACTGCAGGAGTCATCAGGCAGACTTTCTTTGTGATAAAAGGGAACAGAAAGGCTGATTACACAGCAAGGCAGTTGTCACAACAGCCACAACAAAATCGGCCGGCCCCTATTTTATTTCTGACTCTTCCCACAATAATGCCTAGCTATAGTCCAGATAAACAAAGACACCTGACCAAACTCGGGGCATTTTACACAGAGGATGGATGGCTTATGCTGCAGGACAAGATTGCCCTACCCGAGGCTCAGGCGGAGGCAGTCATTACCCTTATACACAACTCCCTACACATTGGGCCAATGGCACTTCAACATTTCCTGAACCCCATATTTTATTCTCCTCACTTGCAGCAGCTAATTAGTAAATCCAGCTCCTCCTGTTCTACCTGCACTGCTGTTTCTCCTCAAGGAGGCCTGCGCCCCTCTTTTCCTACCCACCAAATGAGAGAACACCTGCCAAGACAGGACCTACAAATTGATTTTACCCACATGCCCTCCCACAAGAAGCTGAAATACCTTCTCACCATGATTGATACCCTAACAGGTTGGGTGGAGGCCTTCCCTTCAAAGGACAAGACAGCCAGCATGGTGACCAATGTTCTATGCTCTAACATTATACCTCGGTTTGGACTCCCCAATTCGTTGCAGTCTGATAATAGACCAGCCTTTATTTCTAAGGTCACTCAACAGATGGCACAGGCCCTTGGCATCTCATGAAAGCTTCACATCCCATATCGACCACAGTTGTCAGAAAAAGTAAAAAAGATAAACAGTATTCTTAAAAACCACCTAACAAAACTTTCTCTAGAGCTGCTGGTATCATGGCCTGAGCTTCTACCACTGGCCTTGGCCCGCAGATTGTATATCTCTCATACATATGTGCCAGCTAATACCCCAGTACAGATCCACAATAACATCTTAGAGTCTAAACAACATCTACATGAACAACTCCTGCCCACACAGACCGTCTCTACCCGGGTTGGTTTAATACGACTAACTGTTAAAATTTTAAATGCCTCCCAGGTCCTGACAAACGTCACCCACTGTTTTCTTTGTGCCTCCCTACAAAGGCCTCTTCTAGCAGCGGTGCTGTCAGCCTGGTGACTTCTGTTGGCTCCCTGGGACTGGCAGGCGGGGCTCTGGGACACACACTCATTTCCTCCCGGGATTTCCAGGATCGGCTCCAGCTGGCTCTTGAATCCACCACCACCTCGCTGGCCTCTCTCCAGTGACGGATCACCTCTCTTGCTAGGGTGGCCATTCAATATAGACGGGCCCTAGACTTACTTACGGCTAAAAAAGGGGGCACTTGCCTTTTTCTCAGGGAAAAATGCTGCTACTGTATTAATGAATCTGGCCTGGTAAAACAGAACATCCACACTCTGACCAAAATACGTTAAGATCTCAGAACACAGTTCCAGCAGTCTACCTCATACCTAGGATGCTTCCAAGGACCACTGGCCACCTGGCTCTCTCCTTTCTTGGGACCAGTTATAATTATTTGTCTTTTCTTTTTGCTAGCCCCTTGCTTGATAAAATTTATTCAGATGCACATTACTAAATTGTCCAGAGTCACCTTCAATCAACTGTTGCTGTAGCCATACGCCTGCCGGCCCACTTCTGACTGACCCGACCTCTCCTGGCCGAGGGGCCCCTATAACAACACTCCCTTTGCCAGCCGGAAGTAGTTATTGATACGGTCATCACCCATTATCACCAAAAGGCCAGTATGATAGGTCGGGTCCCCTTCTCTCCCCCTCCCCTCACAGTCCTCTGCAGCTGGGACAGGAAACTCCAGAGCCCGGGAAGCCAGAAGTGGAGACTTGGCAGATTCCAGATCTCATGAGAGAATCAGCATTCTCCTGCCTCATCTCGTGAGGGGACTGACATCCTCCCGCCTTACTAGCCCCAGCCCCCAGCCCCTGCTATAAAATGCTCTCACTTCCTCCTCCGGGCACGACTCTGCTGACCGACAGGCCTTTGGGTTAACAGACCCCACCTGGGAGCACAATAAAGCGCCTTTTGTACTCTGCCTGCTAAGCCTTGATTTCTTGTGCGACCCCTGACTCAACTTCCCAGTTACAATTCTAAGTGCTAATTTCCTTCAATATAAGAATAAGAGCCAGTAAATCATTCAAAAGTTGTCGGAGGACATGAAAAGACAATTGATGGAAAACAAACTCCTTTCACACATGTGAAAAAAGTGTTCACTTTTCTTTATAATTGAATAAATAAAACTATAAAATAACTTTTTTTTTCAGTTGACAAGTTTGCCAAAATCGAAATGTCTGAACATGGTCTCATACTTTGAAAAAGATGTAAACCCTTCTTGTGTCTTTCAAAGTCCTATCTACTTGGCTATTCGCTGCCTCTGGGAAGCCCTCTCCTCCCACCTTCTACCTGCTTGTCTCTTCTGCTCTAGCCCCCTGGCCTTCTTGTCTTTCTTGAGCATAAGCAGCAAGGAACCTCCAGACCATTCTACTAATTTTCCCTCTACCAGAATGGCCTGTTCTCAGACCTTTTTGTTTCCTCATTTCATTCAGCCACTGTCCCAGTGTCATGTCTCAGGAATGTTTTCCATGACCAGCCTCTGTAGGAACTCCTCCCACCCCAAAAAGGAAACTCTTTAGCAAGCCCTGCAGTGATGCTGAGCACGCCAAAGTTCGAGACCTTTGTGGCATAAACATTTTTATTACGTGCTGATTAATTATCTCTATCTTCTTGCTGAGATTTATTTTGATAGCACTTTTTACTAACTGAAAACACCTAAAATATATATATATTACCCCCCTAAGGGACCTGGCCCAACAGGTACTTCATATCCCTGAATAAATGCATAATAGCTGCACAGGATTGGTGAGGACAGGACATACTAGCTGTTTCATTCATTATTGGAAGCATTAGAAATTAGTGCCACCTAATTCAATACTAAATTGTTAATATTTACCCCAAATTCCCTTGTCGGGGGAAATTTTCAATTTCAATTCTATTTATTTATTTTTTATTTATTAATTTTTTTGTACTGGGGATTGAACCCAGGGGCTTTCTACCTCTGAGCTACACCCCAAGCCCTATTTTTTTATTCCTTATCTTGAAACAAGGTCTCACTAAGTTGCAGAGGGCCTCACTAAGTAGCTGAGGCTGGCCGTGAACACGGATCCTCTGGTCTCAGCCTCCCAAGTACTGGGATTACAAGCGTGCACCACTACGCCTGGCTCAATTTCAATTTTAATAAAAATAATGTCCAATATATGTCTTGATTTTCAATTCTGCCTCTAAGATTTTATAATGTGAACTTGTTTGTATTTGTGAGTTTGACATAGTTTACATGGATTTATGACAGTGCTCTTGGTAAGGATAATAACATTGAAACCAACTTAAATGCCTGTCAGCAGAAGATTGACTAAGTACTAGTACTCCCATGGAGGAGATATCATACAGTTCTTAAACAGCTAGAACTTATCCTTCTATCTATGGGTCTGCATGCACATCCACCAACATGTTTGCTACTGTAATAGAAACTCTAAGATGTATTGCTCAGTTAGAAAAAAGTGAAAATATCTGTAAAATATTCTTTAATTGGGGGAAAATGCACATACATATTTGTCTAGCTGAGTAATATATGTTTGTAAACATAGAAACAACTAGTGATAGTAGTTGATTGTAGTGGGGACCTGAGTATCTGAAGGAAAGGTTTGAGAAAGAGAATTACCTCTCACTATAAGCACTTTTATATTTTTTTTTTACTATGTAACTATCACCTACTTAGCAAATTTTAAAAATTACCTTAATAAATGAGTTTGCCTTTTTCTCACATATGTTAAAGGATTCGTTTTCTTATTTATGATTTCCTTACTTTTATGAAGAACTGCAATTTTGGTTTCTTTATATTTTTTCCTATGGTAAATATAGAGCAGTATTATTTCATTATAGATATATGATTCATTAGAGGCAATTTTTTTAAAGACTTCCCCTAACTTTTAAATTTTTCACAAAGAAGCAATGTTGAAAAGAATCCACCTACTTTGACATAACATAATGTATTTCCCTTTCTGTACTATAAAAGCATGTAGAAACAATGTAGAATGGCTTTACACTTATCACATTGATGATAATGGAAACGGATGCTTTTTAAACCATGAAACCATCTCTGCACTGCTTTGAAATAGCCAATTAACTTACACTCCATTTTGGCTTAAGTGATTTGATAAAACGCAGAATCACTCCATCAATCCTTCGTCATGAACCTTTGCTCTCTAAAGGTTAATGCCCCATCCTACTTCATTGAATTGAATGGTTTCATCTGTTTATATATTAAAGCAAAATATGTATGTTAAGTAGCATTTTATTTAGTTCTTATTTATATAAAAGGCAATGAGAACAAGGACGTTATGAAAATAGAATGTTGTAATAGTTTCATTATGGGATGATTTTGCCCTTTCTCCCTAAAATGATAAGACAGTGGTGTATGAAAGGAAATTATAGATATAAAATACAGCATTTTGTTTCCATTACTTTATTCCTAATGATCAGCAAGACTTAATATACAATATTTTAAAACTCTCAGCCCAAACATGGTAAGTCACAGAAGAGCACAGAGAAGAGATGGCAAGAGCATTCATTTCTTTTTCTTCTTGCTATTATAATGGAGCCCTTATTGTGGCTAACAGAAGCTATTTCCTATTTTCTAATCTTATCTCAATATGGGCTGAAATTTTCCCCTTCAGTATTTTTAGCACGACTATGTTTCAGGAAGTGAAAGTAATAGACTTAGATTTTATGCACATGAATTTCATCTCCAAAGCCACTGCTCTCTTCAGCAACTGCTGTTCATACAGCAATCGAACAAGTGCCCCAGGGCATAGGTACCAGGCGAGAATGCTTCAACCATGACAGTTGGCACAGCACAGCCTCTGCCATCTCATTAGCGGAATAAGCATTTTTTCCACATGCTGATTAATGCAGTCACACCTGCTCTCACGTGTCATCCTAAGGATATGGGGTTGACTTATTTTGTATTCCTCTAGATTGCGGGCCATTTCCTCACTCATAGGACAACAAAGTCAGTTCAAGAGGTCATCTGGTCCAGTCTCTTACACTTAGGCGTGTTAATAGTTAATTGTTGAAGATGAGCAGGCTTCTGTTACATTTTAAAGCATCTATTTGGATGGTGATTCTGTAATTTGTAGCCAGCTTCAGTGTTTAATCAGCCTTGTAATTGTTGTGGAATGGGATGCCTGATAAAGAAAAAATTACAACTTTTCTCTTTTTTAGTTGAAAGGCAGAAAAGCTGTTGAAAAAGAGTTGCCTGTCTTGTCTATCCCCATCCTGAGAGACATCTACAGACAGCCTTAAAGGACTTCCTGGTACCAGGAAGAATAACTTGAATAGTTCCTTTTACTAAATATAAACCATTAATTACCATAGAGCCTTCATACTCAATTAGTAGGTTATTAGAAAGACAGCTGTAATCCCAATACTTGGGAGGCTGAGATGAGAGAATCACAGTTTTGAGGCCAGCCTCAGCAACTTAGCAAGACCCTGAGCAAATTAATGAGATCCTGTTTAAAAACAAAAAATAAAGCTGGGCATGGTGGAGCATGCTTGTAATCCCAGTACTGGGGAGGCTGAGATAGGAGGATCACAGGTTCGCAGCCAGCCTCAGTGTATTGGACAGGGTTCTCTAGATTAACAGAATACACAGAATGAGTATATTTAAAAAAAAAAAGGATTTATCAGATGGCTTACAGTTTGCAGCAATGTAGTCCCAGGTTCTGACTGCACGTGGAGGGTCAGAGGAACCAGTAGCTGGTCGAACGGTCTAAGAGCTGGAGTCTTAGGATTGGAGCAACCACTAATTCAGT
>PVJS01018977.1:0-23522 GCA_004027185.1 Glis glis | reverse complement strand
TGAGTCGCACACTCTCTACGTGGCTTCTCCCTCTTTATCTAAGTCCGCACCTATCAGAATCCTGCTGCCTACATTCAGGGCAGGGCTTTCTCTTTAATCTGCTGTTACACACCCAAAATCACATAATCTTGGGTGTGTCATGATCAGGTCAAGTTGACAACTTAGATTAACTATCACACTCAGCTACTGTGAGACCCTCTGCAACTTAGTGAGACCTTGTTTCAAAATACAGAATAAAAATAGGGCTGAGGGTGTAGCTCAGAGGTGAAATGCTCCCAGGTTCAATCCCCAGTACCACAAAAAATAAATAAATAAAATATAAAAAATAAGAAGAGCTTGGGGCATAGCCTGGAAGTAGACTGCTTCTGGGTTCAATCCCCAGTTCCACCAAAAAAAAAAAAAAGAAAGAAAGAAAATCAAGAAAACTACCTATAGTGAACCCAAATATCACCATTTGAAAAGGAAACAACTTGAACAATCTCTCTCTCTCTCTCTCTCTCTCTCTCTCATAGAATGTTCCTAATTAATTCATATCTCTTTCCAAGTGAGGTCAGCTGGCAGAAATAAGTAACCCTTCCTCTTCAACTCAGAAATTAACATGCATAGAGAAAGAGTCTGTTATAAACTGGGTTGTGTCACCACCAAGATTCATTTGTAATGGTTTGGATTTAAAATGTCCCCCTAGCCCTCACAGAAACAAGGTAGTAATGTTGGAAGCAGGGCTTTGGTTCTAAGGAGGAGTCCCTGGGGTTGCAGCCTTAGGGATTATATAAGGTTTCTCCTCCCCTGTTGTCTCTGAGAACAGTCTCTACCATCTGCCTTTCTAGACATATTCTGGCCCTTCCAACTTCCTCTCACAAACCAGTTCCAAAGACTCATAATCCACATGGTCAGACTTAGATACAACAGTGACCCCACTCCTGGTACCAATTTCTGTCTCAGTCAACATTCTCACTGCTGTGATCCTAAACAACTAACCACACAATTTAGAGGAAGGGAGATGTATTTGCTCACAGGTTTTGGAGATTTCAGGGTTCAGTCCATGTCAGGCCTGGCTTGCTCTGGATTCTGGCCTCCATGATGTGAGAGTAGAGTCTTGATCTCTCCCTCTTTCTGCTTCCTGCCACCATGCCCTGAGATACTCAGACACGGGGAGGGTGAGCCCTCAGCCCCGCCCCCAGCAAACCCCAGCACTGGGGACATGGGGTGGGCGAGCCCTCGGCCCCGCCCCCAGAGAAACCCTCCCCCTGGTGATGTCAACGCAGGTGTGTGAGCCCTTGGCCCCGCCCCTGGAGAACCCCTCCTCCTGGCGCTGGGGACGTGGGGTGGGTGAGCCCTTGGCCCTGCACCTAAAGACTCCCTGGTGCTGGGGCCAAGGGGCAGGTGAGCCCTGGGCCCTGCCCCTGGAGACCCCTGGCGCTGAGGATGCAGGGCGGGTGAGCCCTTGGCCCCACCCCTAGAGATTCCCTCCCCCCTGGTGCTGGAGAGGTGAGGCAGGTGAGCCCTCGGCTCCGCCCCCAGAGAACCCCTCACCCCGGCACTGGGGACATGAGGAGGTGGAGGACCCCGACCCCACCCCATAGTACCCCAGTGCTGAGGTCAGAGGAGGATGAGCCACTACCCTGCACAGGAGGTACCACAGACAAAGAGAGAAAACCTCAGATGAGTGAAGAAGGTGAACTAACTGGGGCAGACAGGAGGGAAGGAGAGGGAAACAAACTGGAGCACAGGATGGACTTACACAATGATATCAAAGTCAGCTACTATGCTGAAAACGGGAAGGAGGGAGAGGGGAGGTGGAGGGTGGGAATTGGGGAGGGCTAATTGACTGATGAGTGCATGTATACCACCCTGAAGTCCTTCAAGATGTATGTTTGCAATGCCCTAATAAAAAAGCAAATAATACAAATAATCAAATTGACTAATGTAGAGGCCAAGAAGAGAATCTTAAAGGCAGCAAGAGTGAAAGACCAAGTAACATTCAGAGGCAAACCAATAAAAATCACTCCCGACCTTCCAAACCAAGTCATGAAAGCCAGAAGGGTCTGGAGCAACATATTCCAAACTCTGGAAGAAAACAACTTTCAGCCAAGATTTATCTACAAAGCAAAGATATGTATCAAATTTGATGGGGAAATAAAAACCTTCCATGACAAACAGAAGCTGAAAGACTTCATGTCTTCCAAACCAGCACTAGAGAAAATACTCAAAGAGATTAATTACAAAGAAGAAATAATAAGGAAATTCCAAAGCCAGAGAAACAGTGATTTCCATCAAAGAAACAACTAGGCAAAGAACAAACACTACCTCAAACAGAAATTAAAACCCAAAATGTTAGGAATGAAAACCCATCTCTCAATAATCACGCTGAATATAAATGGCCTCAACTCCCCAATCAAAAGACATTTGGTGGCAAAATGGATTAAAAATCACAATCCATCTTTATGCTGCCTGCAAGAAACGCAGTTTACAAGTAAAGACACACACAAACTAAAGGTGAAGGGATAGAGCAAGGTAATCCATGCTAATGGAATTTGAAAACAAGCAGGAGTAGCAATTATGATATCAGACAAATTAGACTTCAAACCTAAACTTATCAGAAGAGACAAAGCAGGTCATTTCTTACTGGTAAAAGGAACAATCCAGCAAGAGGATATAACAATAGTCAATATTTATGCCCCAAACATAGGTGCACCCACTTTCATAAAAGAAACTCTTAGTGACATTAAATCACACATAGATCCCAATACAATAATATTGGGAGACTGCAACACACCTCTCCCACCACTAGATCGATCTTCAAGACAAAAGGTCAGTAAAGATGCCTCAGACCTAAAGAACACCATAAACCAAATGGACCTACTAGACACATACAGAATATTCCACCCAACTACAGCTGAATTCACATTTTTTTCAGCTGCTCATGGAACCTTCTCTAAAATAGACCATATCCTAGGCCACAAAGTGAGTACTAGCAAGTACAAAAAATGTGATATAATCCCCTGTGTCTTTTCAGACCATAAAGGAATGAAACTAGAAATCAACTATAAGACGACCCAGAGAAACCTCATAAACACGTGGAGACTGAACACCACACTGCTGAATGAGGAATGGGTCAGAGAAGTAATAAAGGGAGAAATTAAGAAATTCCTAGAAACAAATGAAAGCAGAAACAATATATCAAAATCTCTGGGACACTCTGAAGGCAGTATAAAGAAGAAAATTCATAGCACTGAGTGCCCACATAAGAAAAGAAAATCACCAAATAAACAACCTAATGACACACCTCAAAGCCCTTGAAAAACAGGAAGAGTCTAACCCCAAAGCCAGAAGACAGGAAATTATTAAAATCAGAGCAGAAATCAATGAAGTAGAGAATAAAAAAAATACAAAAAATCAACAAAACCAAAAGCTGTTTCCTTGAAAAAATAAACAAGATAGATAAACCACTAGCCAACCCAAAAGAAAGAATCAACCCAAATTACTAAAATAAGAGATGAAAAGGGTGATATTACCACCAACAGCATGGAAATCCAGAGGATTATCAGAAACTACTTTGAAAAACTATACTCCAACAAAATGGAAAACCTAGAAGAAATTGACAAATTTCTAGACATGTACAACTTTCCTAATTTGAACAGAAGAAATACAAATGGCCAATAAGTGTATGAAAAAATGTTCAACATCATTAGCAATCAGAGAGATGCAAATCAAAACTACCCTGAGATTTCACCTAAACCCAATTAGAAATGCAATCATTAAAAACACAAACAACAACAAGTGCTGGCGAGGATGTGGAGAAGTAGGAACTCTAATACACTGTTGGTGGGGTTGCAAATTAGTGCAACCACTTTGGAAAACTGTGGAGGATCCTCAGAAGATTGGGAATGAACCTACCTTATGACCCAGCAATACCACTTCTAGGCATCTACCCAAAAGAACTGAAACCAAACTACCAGACTAATGCACGTGTATCTATGTTTATAGCTGCACTATTCACAATTGCCAAACTATGGAACCAGCCAAGATACCCATCAACAGATAAATGGATTACAAAACTGTGGGATATGTACACAATGGAATTTTATGCAGCCATCAAGTAGAACAAAATTACGTTATTTGCAGGAAAGTGGGTGAAATTAGAGAACATTATGCTTAGTGAGATTAGTCAGTCACAAAAAGTGAAAAGTCGGATGCTCTCCCTAATATGCAGAAGCTAGGTAGAACAGGGCATAGAAGGGACTCCACACAAAGATGGAGAAAACCTCTGGTGAGCAAAGAAGGAGAACTAACTGAGGGGGATGGGAGGGGTGAAGAGGGAAACATCCTAATGCACTGGGTATATATACGCAAATATACCAAAGTCAACTAATATGCTGAGCATGAGAAAGAGGGAAGGGGAGGGAATGGGGGTGGGACTTGGGGGAAGGCTAATTGACCTTGGTGTGCATGTATACTTCTACCACCCTGAAACCCATCAAGTTGTATGATTATAATGCACCAATTTAAAAAAAAAAAGGAAAAAGAATAAAAAAGAAAAAAAATAAGAGTAGGCCAAAGTGTCAATGAGGTGAGTTAGAAATCATCATAATCTCATCAAGTTAAAGACATATTGACATTCCTCTTCTCTGTCCTGTAATTCAGCTTGATTTTCAGAAGCATTAAATGTTTTGGAAAAATAACCCTGTAAATAATCTTTTGACTGTACCCATGAGTTAATTATCTCAGTTTCAAGAAAGGCATCTGACAGAAGCAGAGATTAAAAAGAGGGTGTGACCCAGGAGGTCCTATCAGAAACGTGGTCTGAGAATATGCTTTGGAGATGTCTCAGTCAACAATCTCTCTGCTCTAATCCAAAACAACTGACCACACGACTTGGAGGAAGGAAGATTTATTTGCTCACAGTTTTTTTTAGCGATTCTGGGTTCAGTCTTTGTGAGGCTAGGGTCTGAAGCTCAGGGCATAGCGGTGGGAAGCAGAGAGAAAGAGAGAGAGAGAGAGAGAAAGAGAGCACAAAACTCTGCACTCACATCATGGAGGCCAGAAGTAGAGTTAGCAAGCAAGCAAGCAAACAAGGGGATTCAAAGACACAAGCATAATCCCTAAGGCCAGACCCCCAGGGACCCACCTTCTCCAGCCTCACCCCACCGGCCTAGGTTACCAACCAGATAAAACCATTCCAATGGATTTATCTACTGATGAGATTACAACCCTCATGACCTAACTATATCAACTCTGAGCTCTTCAGAGTACATCCTATATCTGACCATAATAGGAGATGTGTGTAAGACCCAGGTCAGAGCTTTTCCCCACCATGGGGACAGCAGCAAAGACTGTGTGAGGGGCAGGCTGTAACTTCTGTGCAATTGAAGGGAGAGTATCAACATGAGCCGGTGACAGCAGAAACTGCATCCTAGAAGCACATCCAAGCCCAACCCCAAATCAAGACTTGCAACCAATGGCTACAACCTCCTAGAGCATAGAATGGAGATGAATGTGGTTATTTGAACCTTTGAACTCGGAGAAGACAGGGAGAGTACTTTGATCTCTGAATTCTTACAGGGAGAGACGATGCCTGGGAAGCTTGGTACCAGTGTGTACGAAGGCCAGAGAAATTTCAGACACCTGTGGTTGCTTCAGCCTGGAGAAGACGCTAACTTTGTCCTCAGCCAGCTGGTCACTTGCCGCCATTCAAACCCGTTGTGCCTCGATGGGTGCTCTGAAGAAATTAACACTTGCATCTTAATACAGGTTTCTGTATTTAATGTCATTCATTAAGATATTCCATAGCTGACTTTCTTGTTGAGTAGCCAACTTTCCTTCCTCTGAATAGTTTTTCAGTTTTGAATCAACTCTGGTTTCTTTCTATGAACATCCCAATTTTTCCAAAACCTTTTTGATAATGTATGTGTGTGTGTGTGTGTGTGTGTGTGTGTGTGTGTGTGTATGTGTGTTACTGGGGATCGAACACAGGGGTGGGTCTACATTCTACCTCTGAGCTACACCCCCAGCCATTTTTATTTTCTACTTTAAAACAGGGTCTTGCTAAGATACCATGTGCTTGCCTCAAACCTGCAATCCTTTTGTCTCAGCCTCCCAGAGACTGGGGATTACAGGAGTGTGCCACCATGATATAGATAAATTATGTCCTGATATACATAAATTAATTCCAAGCTACAAATTAGGAAAACTTCTTACTTCCTAGTCCTTAAATTTTCATTTAACATCCCCTCAAATCATTAAATGAAATATATAACTTGCTTTTCTTTACTTTTACTTTTCGGCTGACTCTGAATACCAGGGCCTCTCATACCACATTTGTCCAATGATTAATTTTACCCAACTGTAATTCAAATATTTACTATTCTACAATTTGTTTAATCCAATAACCGTAAAGTGGTAGATATTCGTGCTGTCGTATATTACATTTCTCAATTACTTCCTTATCAAAAACTTATGATTGAGGACTGCGCCAGGCACTTGAGAAAGAACTGAATAGGAATTGCAGCTGTAAACATAAATAATTAATTTGGACATTATATTGATTAAAAACAGTCATCATTTTCTAGGAAACCATTCATTCTTCTCTATTTTACATGTGTGGCATTTTTCTAGGAGAGGCATACGGTCCTGTTCCTCTGCTTTATTTCTATGTTGATTAAAGAATGGGCTTTAGTGAAAGGAAGGCTACTTTTACCTCTACTGATCCAGGGAGGCAGTATGGCAAAGGAGACTGTATTAAGATAGGTCCATTTTCAAATCCTGGCTTAAAAACCTTCTAACAATATAACTTGAGACAAATTCCTCTGCTTCCCTGATACTCTAGTTCTTCAACAGTAAAATGTTAGTAATTCCCATTTGCAGGACTGCTATGAGAACTGTGATAATGTTAACCAAGTAATCCATGGATGTGTCCCCAAACCGGAAGCCCATTATCTGAAGATTTTATCTCTGGACAAAAGTTAGTGTTATGTATTTTAAATAAAGAGTCTGAATCGAAAGTTAGCATCTGAACTCTTCAGTAAAAAATGATCCTTTGTTGGCTTTTCATACCATAGATTACTATCCCCCCTTGGTACCATTTGCAGCTCTTTTATTACCCAATCTAAAAAAGAAAGAATGGGACATATCTGTAAACAGATAATACACTATAGTGTCTCAAAATTTTCCACATTGGGAACCAGAGAACACAAGAGAGATTTCCTTCTCAGATACAAACATATTAACTGTTTTTTTCCACAAAGACCATCATATGCTGCAAAGTATAATTTAGGAAGTAAAAATAGGTTATCTGAAAAATAATTCTACTTAATTCTAGGCTATATACCCCAAACAATTAAAGATCCATATAGAAGATAGAATGTGCAGTCAGCACTTTTTATGTCTTGTTCACCTTGTTAAAAGGGTAACTGAAATCCAGGTAAATCATTCATTCAATAAACATTGAAAAACTACAGTATGCTGGATATTGTGTCTACTTGGTAAATAAAAAATAAAGGCAATTTAAATAGTGCCCTCATGAATTTATCATTAGTATCCTAAGATATGTTTCATGAGACTTTTGTATCATTAGGACTCTTAACTGCAGGCAACAGAATCCAACTTTGTTTAAATAGAAAAGGAGCTTTCTTAGAGGATATTATGGATCTCACTGAATCCTTGCTGGAATGAAGAACAAGGGTTAAATATAAGGGGGCAAAACCCTGAATACCACAGACATGGTTTGGTGGGTGAGTCACTGGCCCGAGACAAGACTAGATGCTTCACTTTAATACCTCGCCCATACCTCTCACCCAGGAACCCCATGGTCCTGATACAGCTGCAAATGCCACCACCCGAGAGGAAGGAGTTGCCCCTGTGTGAGCTTCCACATCAAAGTCCAAGTGTGTGCTTCTGACATGTGGCTCCTGGATCTCTTGCCAGTACTGCAAAGGAGGGTAGGAAGCTGGATTTCTAATGTTTCCAGGTTCATTCGTGGGCAGCACTCACCACCATGTTTCATAGAAGCTCCTCAGACATTGAAATGAGCAGATGAGTTCATAATCCAGGCTGTCTCAATAATGGCAAGTATCCACTACACTAAGTAAATGATACAAAGCAAAAAGCAAAAGTCCTGTGGTGGCACACAGGGCACCATTAGCCTGAAGAGGGCTCTCATTCACCCCCCAAAAGTTCTAGAAGAGAAGTTCAGACAAATTTTTGAGGACAGCCAAGAGAGGGGGCAGTTCCTTGAAGGTAGAAGGAAGCCCTTGAGAAGGGGCACTACTTGTGTTTGGCATGGGGGTAGGTTAGATTAGCTATACAGGTCGATGGATGTATTTAGGAACTGACTATGAGCAAAGAGAAGAGTAAGTAGTTAGGAGGCTGTCACGATAATTTGATGGACTGATAAGTTCTGGGTGAGAGGTCATCATGGGACGGAAAGAAAAGGATTCTCTGGGAGAGCCTCTGCCATAGAAATGCCCCAACACATATGATTAAGGGGACGGCCCTCTTTAGAAAATACTTTGGGTGGTGGCGGTGCTAGTATGGAAATGGTGGCACGTTGTTGTAGCATGTAATTCTTGGGTAAATTGCAGCGTGCATGTTCAAGTACATAATGCAAGTGTATCTTGACTAGGACTCACGATGACCTGAAGCCCCTGCAGCTCCAGGTCATCTCCATCTCTTCCCCTCCCTTACTTAGAGAGAAGCTACCATGTAGCTCTCTTACTGGTTTCCTAACCAGATCTCCCCATGAGGAATTTCTGCTGAATGAAATTCATCCCCTCTATCTCCTTTGTGATGATGGTTTATAGCATAAACATATTCTGTGTTGGTTTTTAGCCTAAACAGAAGGCAAATTTAATTAGTTCAAAATATTTACCAAATATTTTTTTTTTTTTTGCAGTAGCGGGGATTGAACCCAGGGACGTTCTACCTCCGCGCTACACCCCCGGCCCTATTTATTTTTTATACTTTATTTTGAAACCGGGTCTCATGAAGTTGCAGAGGGTCTCACTAGGTAGAGAGAGAGAGAGAGAGAGAGAGAGAGAGCTAGCTGAGGCTGGCCGCGAACCCGGATCCTCCGGTCTCTGCCTCCCAAAGTACTGGGATTACAAGCGTGCGCCACCACGCCCAGCACCCAAATATTTTTAATAGACACATCACATACACCGTGTCAATTTCTTATAGCCAAGTGGCAATATAGGTTTGTATCTTAATTATCCCTACATGTGAGGAAACAGTTGTGGGAGATTAACTTGCTCAAGATTTCAAAGCTAGAAAGGGGCAGGGCTGAGATTCCCCCATATCTTGGATTCTCCCCCATATTCCTGAGGCCAGAGGTGAGTGAAGAAGATGCCTCATCATGTCTCCTCATACTGGCATCCAAGTTATTATTTCAATGTCAGACATATTCCATACCAGTCCTTATCAAATTTGCTGTTTTTCTCTATAGAGAATATAGATTTTAGTTCTCTGAAGATGGCTAAAGAAGGTCACAAGTTAATTTTCCTCTGTTTCACATTTTTATCACCTTTTGACTCAAACTGTATATAAAAAGCAGGTATTGTGTAGCTATCATTCGTAAACAACGTTGCTGTGGCTGATTATTTAATGCATATCTCTAGGCTGCTTCTCAGCGATTCTGATTGCTTAGGCCTGGGGAACAAGGCCTGCAAGATAGAAAGATTGGTTATTCAAGAAAGAAAATCAAGCCAGGCGTGGTGGCGCACGCTTGTAATCCCAGTACTTTGGGAGGCGGAGACCGGAGGATCCGGGTTCGCGGCCAGCCTCGGCTCTCTCTCTCTCTCTCTCTCTCTCTTTCCCTGTCTCTCTCTCTCTCTCTACTTAGTGAGGCCCTCCGCAACTTCGTGAGACCTGGTTTCAAAATAAAGTATAAAAAAATAGGGCCGGGGGTGTAGTGCGGAAGTTAGAACGCCCCTGGGTTCAATCCTCAGTACTACAAAAAACAAAAAGAAAGAAAGAAAATCACCAGCCAAGTTCTTCATTAACCCTGAAAGGTATTCTTACTACCATTTGGATAAATATTTTTAAATTAAAATTATAGATGGGCACAATACCTTTACTTATTTATCTATTCTTATGCAGTGCTGTGGAATCAAACCCAGGGCTTCATGCATGCTCTACTACTAAGCTGCATCCCCAGACCAACAAAGTACCTTGAAATAGCTACATTTTACATACTCGACTCAGCAATTTTTCAAATCCTGTGACATGCTTTATTTCTTAATACATTTTTACTAGAATACAAAGTAGTACAGCTATACCCATATGTTGTATTCAAACAAAGGATTTTGCTCATTTCCCCTTAAAGGAGATGTTTAAAATTAAACAGGGAAGAAAATTCTCTTTTAACCTGAAATTCCAATCACCTTCTGAAGTTAAGATAAATAAGTTTAAAGAGATCTTAAGGCTGCTTGTACGTCAAGATTTTTGTTTACAAAGTACTGTCCTAATGAGGTTAATCTGGAGCAAATAGAATGAATAGCCTTGAAATACACACCTTAAATTGTAATGGAAAAAATATTTGGTAAAAAAATGTTTTAGATTTAACTGAACACCAAACATTTACATAATATTGTAATGGTGACTGCCTACCCCCACATCCACAGTTTCACACCTTCTCTTTAATGTTAAGTTGAAATTACTGGCATAACATATATAATAAATGTGCCTTTTGATGTTTGTAAAGTATGTTATATTCTATGACTAAGTGACATTTAGAGAAAAAATAAGATTTAAATAAATAAAACATATGTTAATTCCCTCAGCATGTACAATGTGAACCTCATTGTTCCAGCGAGAGCCCACACTATTTATAGTTAGCCTGATGCTTGGGTTTGATGGGCAGCCATCTGGGGCACGGCAAGAGGCCATCTTGAAAATGCGAACCTTCAATGAGATCAAAGTGTGTGCAGAAGTATTAAATTATACCCAGATAGAAAAATATGTTCTCAGTCTTACGTGAAATTTAACATTGAGACATGCTCTAGGAGTTTTCAGTTCCTTGTATACACCCAAAAATGCATGCCACTGAAATACTTAGAGATGGCTGGGGGCAAAAAAAAAAATCGAAACTAGGATCACATGTCTCTCCAGGTCCCTCACTGTGGCATTCATCTGACATAATAGAGACTCAGAAACACAGTGTGCCTTCACTCTGCGGGAGTTACAAAGCTGCTCAGTGTAGGGAATCAGTACACCTGACACTTGAGAACTGTTAGTACATGATTTGAATGCCATTAGGGGCTGCTCCTACACATTCCGTATTACAGCTGTGGAGTGTGTAACCCATGAATAGCACTTGTGTTCTGTTTGCTTTAGAAAACTCTGTTGATCCCCTCCAGGCGCTGTATTTGCAAGTACTCCCACGTGAGGCATAGAGCTGGGGGAAACTGAAGCAAACAGATCTGTCTTACAGAGAGATTATTCTTTAAGGAAATATTCTTTGGAGGCTGGAGAAATGGATAGCATGCCTCCCACTCCAGTTTTACCTTTTTCAAGACCATGGCCTAGGAGATCTTTTATTGACACAACCCGAACTATTCGTATAACATGGAGGGCTCAAGTTCTAGGCAACCACCTCCCTGTGGCTGAGAGTTTCAATAATATTTGACCTAGCCTCTTTAGATTTAGTTTATGGAAGGAGGGTTGTAATATGAGTGCTTTTCTTTGGAAAAAGTTGTTCCTTAGTGCTTTTTTTTAACTACTTCTCTACTTGTGAAAATCAGATCAAGGATAATCTTTCATTATGTTATGAGGTCTATGTTTCTCTTGGATCTCTTTCAGGGTGGCCTCATTTTAGGGTTTTAGATTTGGAATAAAATCTCTTAATTTGGGGGGAGTAAAATTTCTAAATGTCTTTTCTCTCTTATACAATTCAGTCTAGACCAAAGTGGTATATTTTAGGAGTGTGTATGCTGATGACTAAACTTACTTTTGAATAAATGAAAACGATAGCTTAATTTCTGCTGTAATTTTCTGTTCCGATCACAAATTTTTCTTCTCAGTTTTGTTCCTAAGTTCCTTTGCCTATTTTAGGATTGTTTTCAGGTGGCTGTCAGGATTACACAGGGCTTGGAGCACGGTTGCATCTGAAAAATAAATATGTTAATTACAGAACAATGGCTGTCCGGTGGGTGATTTACATATATGAGTCCATCTAACACTCACACACAATCTCACAGATATTCCCCAAGATAGATATTATCATACCAATTTTTACAGATGAGAATATTTTCCCAAACCACAAATCCAGTAAATAACAGAGATAAAACTCAAAGTCATACTAATTCTTAAGTCAGTGCTCTTATAAACATTGCCTTCTATTACCTTCTATAAATCACTGTGAATCTTTCTCTGAATTCTCTTCAAAAAATCTTTTTCAGATGTAGACCTGGCTCTTGCTCACTAAATAGTTTTGTCTTTTTCTTTGCCTTTTAAACAAACACCTAAAGACTAATCTTATACATGTTATAGAATCCTATTCCTGGAGACAGTGCTTTGTAACCCTGACTGTCATTAAGATCATGCAGAAAACTTTTCTAAAATACCAGTGGTTGATCCTACATCAGAGGATGATCCTACATCAGATCATTCACAGCAGACTTCTTAAAGGTTGAGTGAGAATATGGAATTCTTTTATTTTTATTTTATTTATTATTTTTAAATTTTTTTTTGCAGTGCTAGTGATAGAACCCAGGGCCTTATGCATGCTAGGCAAGTGCTCTTCCACTGAGCTACATCTTCAGTCCAAGAGCATAGGCATTTTTAATGTCTCTCCTAGTTATTCTACAGTGCAACCAGGGTTCAAAAACTGTGCTATATCTTGACATAAAATGCATGTATTCTAGCTCACCATATTTCTTTCCCAGCTATACTAAAAATTGTAAAGATTTTCTTTGTCATCTTAGAAAAGCAGACTTGTGTTTATTTCCAGTTGTTATGTTTAGAAGTTGTGTTGGAGTATACACCTATTTCCTGTGTTAAGGAACACAGGTTAGATCTAGCAACATGTAGGCAACTAGGGATAAAAGAAAATAAATACAACACCACTCAGTCTTAAAACTTTTCTCTTGTTTCTTCCCAGAAATTTGACTACCCCCAGCATCTATAACTGCCACCTTTTGTTAGCATTACAAGGAGAGGTATGCAAACCTGTTCAAGAAATCGTCATTCCATATTTATCCATCTCTACAGCAACATGCCGGCACTAAATCTCTTCTAATCACTGCCATATTTATTTTCTGTTGAGTTAGTTTTTGCCTAAGCTCCTCAGCATGGTTTGTGTCTTTAAGCCCACAGGCTCCATTCAGCTGGATCAGTTAGATTTATACAGATCCAGCTTCTCTGCTGCTTATCGACAAGTCCCTTCTTCTCTGTTATTGGCAAAGATGAAGATCAATGGGACATGTGCTTTCCTTTAGCAATGCTATTTGTTGGTGAAGCATCCCTCTCTCATGGAAAATGGCAACAAAAGAATCAAATGTCAAAAATATCTAGGAAACTGAGGTCAGTCTTAAAGGCAATGACAAGAAATTAAGGTAAATGATCCACAAGAGGAAGCTTTTTCTTCTCCAGAGAAACATTTTTTCACCCATGTGACATAAAACAATTTCACACTGGATGAGTGACCAATATTGAGCTTTGGGAATTGGACAGCAGATGAAAGGAATACTCTACTTTTGATAATTTTAAATGTAATTGAGATTTACAACCTATTTATATCTTCTGTTTACACCTCCTAATCTATATTCCTCCCCCCCCCTTTTTTTTTCTTGCTTTGTTTTGGAAGGCTGCATGCACTACATCCATCAAAAGGCTTCCTTCTATCCTGGCTACAAGTTGGCCATGGGTCTGTTGTCTAGTGATTAACTTATGGGATGAGAATAAAGCAAGGATATTGGTTCTTCCAGGTTCTCCTTGAGGGGTCACTGGAAGTTGGCAGCATCCCTTTACCATAGGCCGTGGTTTTCATCATGTAGTCTTCTACAATGTTCATTCCAGGCTTGTTCCTCCAGTTCCTCCCGTTGTCCATTCATGCCTAGAGGAGTTAAACCACTCCTCATTCTTACTGACCCCAAGGATCTGCTTCTCTAAATTCTTCAGTTCCTCCCAATCCTGCTCATGCCTTTGTTAACAGTGTTCCTTTATTAAAGTGACTGAAGCTATCAGTTGAGTGTGCCGTATCCAAGAGATAACCTTAGGAAGAATATGGAGTTCGAATTTTCTTTCAGGAAATCCCAAGTACTATTGCATTTTTAAATTGATATGTCCTGGGCAGTTTTCTTGGGGAACATTCATCTTAAACTCTGGGTAGGAAGTATTATTTCTCAAGGCTAGTTTCTTTTTTTATTTATTTTATTTTTTTATTACATTTATTGGTGCATTATAGTTATACATTTTGGTAAGTATCAGCGTATCAGAAGCATGCATGCACACATTGCTCATTTAGCCCTCCCTCAAATCCCACCCCATTCCTTCCCTCTTCCCTCCTTTCCCTGGTCAGCATAGTGATCGACTCTGGTAAGTTTGTTTATATACATCATGTGCGTTAGTGTATTTCCCTCTTCTCCCCTCCCATCTCCCTCAGTTAGGTCACCTTCTTTGCTCAACTAGTTTCTTGATTTACTATTTTTTCTCCTTCCTACAAATATAAAGTATTTTCAGGATCATGATGTATTGATACTTCAGGTTTTTTTTTCAGAGAATGGCTATAAGATATTAGCTGAAATATTTAAGTTTGGTTGTGTAGCAATTGTTAGTTTTTATTACTGTTGTAATTCATCCACTTTCCATACTCCAAGTAGGATTATATTTCTTAGCTCCCATGTGTTTGGGGTCACATAACTATTTCTAGTAAAAAATGTATCATTAGAAGTATGTGCCA
Organism: Glis glis; assembly: GCA_004027185.1. Taxonomy (NCBI): domain Eukaryota; kingdom Metazoa; phylum Chordata; class Mammalia; order Rodentia; family Gliridae; genus Glis; species Glis glis. The sequence goes on along the minus strand of PVJS01018977.1, from coordinate 8,629 downwards.
GTTTTGGGCTGTAGCATTAAATGCTAATGCAGAACCCTCTAGAGTTTTCTTTAATCTTATAACAATGATCAGAAATGTTACAGATACTGCCTTGCCCTATCAACCATGGTCCCAGAATAGGAGTTACCTGGAGTGGAGCTTTGAATGCCTTTTAATTTTACATAGTAAGTGAGAAGCCTATCTTACTGATAATACTATTATGTACTACCTATTCAAGTTACATTATCCCTAATTATGGAATTACAGCACTCTTATTTATTTGTATTTTCATATACTTTATTGAGTAGAAGAGAAAAACAATAATGTTATGGCTAGTGACATAAAGGAATTGCATTGAGAAACCATTGCACAAATAGATGCCAAATTAGCATCAGAAAAAAGTTCCTGAGAATTACTGTTAGAAAACGAGGCTACTTTGTGCCTAAGTACATACTAAATTCTGATATCGGAGAGTTGGGAACCTAGTCTTAGTTGGACTGGGGCAGGAATTTTAATAATTAAAAAATCCTGCAAAATAGTCACTCCACAAATATCTATTGAACACTTTACTTCCTGTGTGCTGGGTGTTGTGCTAGATGCTGGGAGTATAACAGAAAATAAAATTATCAAGGTCCCCATGCTCGGAGAATTCGCCTTGGAGCATGCAGGACAGGCAGCTGGCATCTACACTGCAGAAGGGTGGTACCAGTGAAAAGGAAGGAATAGATGCCTGGAATCAGGTTGTAGTGTTTCTAATCCTGATAGATGGCACCAGGGAAAGACTCCTGGAAGAGGGAACGTCTAGGGTGAGACCTGAAGTATGAATAGGAGTAAGTCAAGCAAAGACAAAGATGCGTTTTCTAGACCTAAGGAGAAGTGTATGCAATAGTCCGTGCATGAAATTGAGCCTGACACTTCTTAGGAACTAGAGAAAAGTGTAACATGGTTGTTTTAGCCATACTGCTAAACTGACTTTGATAGAGATTTTCTGAGGGGTTGCTTAACCAACTCGGAAGTGTAGGGGAATTAACTTCCTATAAGTACAAACTTTGTCCAGTGGGAGACAGGAAAGGGAGGGAGGCCAATGAACCGATAAATTTCCTCTCTCTGAGTAATAATAAACACGCTAATGTTTACTGAGAACTTTATATATATATATATATATCAGGCACTATTCAAAGCACCTTAAACTCATTACCACATTTAATCCTCACAGCACCTCAAAATCCTAATATATGCAAAGAAAATTTGAATAGTTTATATTTGCCCAACGTGGCACTTTTGTTATGTGAGCGAGCAGACTTGGAACTGAAATCTCCTGAAGGCAGAGCTAGCTCTTGCTAGTTGATCAGTCAGGTGGAGGCTGGGCTGACTGCTAAGAAGAGATAGTCTGACTAGGTCAGTAACTACCTATTAAAAATAGCACTTAGGGAAAGCAGATGGAAATTGCCAAGCACTATTGCAATTTGTAACTAGGTGATAGATTTGGTCTTGTGATTTTTTTCCCCCTACATTCTTGAGTATAGGGTTGCAGTTTCAAGGGTATCTTAAAGTGTGTGCAGTAAAACACAGCTGGTAACTGGCTTTAACTGTAATTATTGGCCTCTTACCAGTATTTAAAGATGCATTGCATGGATCAGTGCTTTGAACTTTGCTTTTTTGGTTTTTATCAACAGTGTACCATTACTTTCCTAAAGACCTTTTCTTCACCTTTATTTAGATCTTGCAGTGGTCTATAATTACATGAAACTAAAAATTCTCTGTGGATCGATTTCCATAAATTACAAATATGTCATGCGTTATGTTACTAGACAAAAGGTCAGCAAACCAATTTGTTACACCAGTAGCACATTTACTAGAGCTTGGACAATGATCCATTTGTTGAGCACCTTCTGGTTTTAACTCTTTAGCCCAGTTTCTGACTAAAATACAAATCATATGTAAGATAAAATTTAAATCACTTGTTACTCATAATAGTGAGAAAACAGCCCGGTTTTAAATATGCATTTGTGACTTGGTATTTGCCTGTAATGCATCCATTTTAATTTAATATTCTGTGCTGGAGAACAAATACATGGTGTTTTGCAACATCCTAAATCTATCAATTTTGAATTAATTCTACTGTCAATATAAAAAATAATTCCACCACCATATTAAATTACAGGTTTAATAAAAGAAATAATAATAGCTTAGCTTTATCTTAAAAATAATGAAATATTACACATTTATGCAACTTGAAAATTAAGTCAGTCTCTCAGTGCCTTGAGTGGTCCTTAGTAATCAATTAAAAATGATTCCAATAAATGGGATTTAAGTAGCAGGAATGAAGCAATTAAGTTTCAAAGGGGAACCTACATGCTGTCTGGCAGCAGCTTGGTTGAAACAATAGTCATCGCTTGCTTCTGAAATTACTCCATTCTGCAACTGTGGACTCAAAAACTTTTCGTCCTTCCCTGAAATTTTTCTTTTTCTGATTTGAAAATGGTTTCGTAACTCCTGTGTCTACAAATAGCATCATGTTTTCCAATTCCCCGAGTCTTAAAGGGGTATAGTTGCCGCTGCCCTCCCTTCTCCATTGCCCATCCCCTGATACGATGTCAAGTCCTATTTTTCTAGTCTAGCTCTCCCATCGCCATTCTCCTTTATATACCGATTACCAACAGCAGAGCTCCATTTCCCCTCAGTTTGATTACTGTTTTTTCCTGCCTTCCTCGCATAATACACACTGATGTCAGAAAATATTTCTGAGAAGTAGGATTATTCACATCATGCCTTTTCTTGAGAACATTCTACTGCCCACAGGCTACAGTCCCAAGCACCCTGGAATGAAATTCAAAAGTTGTTGTATTTTCATCCCAGCTTACTGTACCAAAATGTCTCTTCCTACTCTTAATTCTCATGATCTGTACATTTTTTTAAAATTACTCACCATCCTCAAATTATGCCCTGTTTTTTTGTGGGTTTGCTTATTTCTGAAGTTACTGACTCCCATTTTTTGCCTATCAAAATCTTTCCTATACTTCACAGTTCAATATAAATTTATAACCCTGTGTTCTTGCACCACAATTATCACATTACTTGTTCTGTACTGCCAGTTATGTGTGTATACTTAATATTATTATAACCATATATCTACTACCTCGCTCACTCTCTGTATCTCCCTGGCATATATTTTAGGTTCCCTATTTTTAACACATGACAAACAAAAGTTTAGAGAGTTTTAAAAGTGTTCGATTGTGGCGCAGTTGGCATTTACTGAACCAGGAACAAAACTAGACCGGTGCCTCTAAAGCCAGAGGACCCTGATTTATATGACCTCCCAAAGCTACTTCCAAGACAGAATTAGGAGATCCATAAACATCTGCCACGCACACACACACATGCATACACAAACACACACATACATACACAAACACATACACTGTTGCAGTACAAGATGGACAAGCTAGATAACTATTGCAATTCAATTTAGGCTTCTTTGGTAGATTTCTCAGAAATATTCTGACTTCTAGCCAACCAATTAATGGTACATTTAACAAATAATATATTTTCCATGTTTCTCGAATGTCTCCTTAGAAGATACCTGCTGTGTCTCACACTGCAGATGGAGGAATGCCTTTGAAACCCGAGAGTGTTATTGCTGACCTAAGAGTATTTATCTGTTTGAATATTGGGTTGATTCTTTTGTGGTTGGACTTGTGTACACAGTAGGTCACAGAGAGCAGATTAAAGAGACTGATGTGGTATTGAAATGGAGCTGCTCATGCCTGGGAGCATGCTTCCCGTGCAGTGAAGTCCCCTTGCACCCCCACACTGGTGTGAAGCTAATGGACGGCAGTGTGCCCAAGCCCAGGGACTCCCAGTGGGGGAATCATGTGTGTAACAGCCAAGCTGTGGGGCAGCCTTTGTTCTCCCTTTGTTTCTCCTTCAATTGAGGATCTTTTTTTTTTTTTCAGTCATTTTCCTCTCTGCACTCTACTTTGCTAATTAAAATTCTAATCACTCTGACAGCTAGAGGTAGGAAAAAAAAGATCATTCTTCCATGCTGGAGAAGGTAATTTCAAGGTGTTTTAGCTGCCAAAGAAACAAACGGAAATTAGACAAAGAATCTGGTTGTCTTAGGAGGACAAATGAATTTTGTTTTCCCCTTCTGTCTAAAAATATGAAAGTTTAGCAAAAACAACACATTTCTATTTGGCATTACAATAATTCTAAACACATGAAGGTTAAACAATATGCTTTAAGGTTTTCTGATTAAAAAATAGCCTTTTATACATTTGTTCTTGTCAACAGTAATTCACTCTTCTTAGGGTAAAATGAAGTGTAACATCAAAGGTTGGAGTTGGTTTCTCTGATAATGTTGTTTCTGAGAGTGTTTCCTTTTAATCTTTGATTTTTGTGTCTTCATTAAACATTTAAGAGACTAGAAATGCATATTTAAGACAAAAAGAAATGTGTGGTATGAATTCTTTAATAAAATTGAGATGTTGAATTTTTAATGCCTACTGGTCTAGAAGTATTAAATACAGTTGTATGCACGATATAGTTGAAAATGAATTTTCGAGAATACCAGGTTTCAGGAGAAGGTTTCAACTATGTTAATAATTGAGCTGAGTTTTGATTGTGTCCATCAGGAATCCAGAAATAGGGTAGGGTGACGAGCTTATTTATACCAGATAAGCTACTGTCTGAATTGACTGGCATTTCATTGATTGCTTAATTTTACCAAATTGACTGGATACTTGTTAAGATACACTGAATTGGCTCTCTCAGTCCAACTTATTTAAGTCTAATTGAATATTTTTTTTAAAACATGCTGTTCATCAACAAAAGACATTGAATGACCCCTGGGCCTCTAGGATTTTGTAATGTAATAAGGTAATTTATGTTATGTGATGCTAATTTTCAGAATGAAGGTTCCAGGGACAATATAGTTTTCAAATTTTCATAGGCTTTAATCTTTTGAGGAGGTTACACTAGTGAGGATAAAATTTTACTAGTTTAAGGAAACCTACATACAGTGGTGCTTACAGCTATATGAGTTCACTATTTTATTTTATATACTTGCATGTTTTAGACTTAAAATTTAGCATAACTCTTTATCAAAGTAAGCCTTTAAGGGGTTACTTATTAATAAAATAAACTATGAGTTATTTCATTGTTTTGTTATTGTTATTGGGTGATCGTTTCACTAAGCATACAGATTTTAGTATAAGAAAGTAATAAATCACTCAGTATGTAAGGTTTTAATAGCATGTAAACATCAAAGAACCCATAAGAATTCACTGACATTTGTATAAAAACTCCCAATGATTGATATCCATAGCAATGTCTGGGGACAGTCCTGTAAAAAGGTTGGTATAAAATAGTTGAATCAATAGATGTTCTTTATTAATGTGTAAAGTATCATAGAATGATGGATGTATGATTTATTATTGTGATCATCTAAAGATTTTTAAAAATATGCTTTTACTAGTGCATTGTAATCTCATATCATTATGAAGTTTAGAGTGATAGGAGCATACATGCACATAGCACTTGGTGAGCTTCTCCCTGGCTCCCACCCCACTCCTTCCCCTTCCCTGTACATGATATTAAGATCAGCATTGATAATTTTGGATATGTACATAGCATCAGTAGAAGTGTTTCCTTCATCAACAGTATATCCCACCAACAGTATAAAGATTTCCTATTTCCTTACATCCTCATTGGCATTTATTGTTGTTTGTATTCTTGATGATTGCCATTCTAATTGGTATTAGATGGAATCTCAGTGTAGTTTTGATTTGCATCTCCCTGATTGTTAATGATGTTGAGCATTTTTACATATATTTATTGTCCATTTGTATTTATTCTCTGTGAAGTGTCTATTTTGTTGAATTGCCTATTTTAATAGGGTTATTTGTTTTCTTAGTGTTAAGTTTTTAAGCTCTTTGTATATTCTAGATGATAGTCCTATATCAGAGGAATAGCTGGCAAAGATCCTCTCCCATTCTGTAGACTCTCTCTTTAGATACTTGATGGTTTCTTAGCTGAACAGTTTAATGGCACCCCATTTATTAATTCTCATTTTAATTTCCTGAGCTTTGGGGGTCTTATTGAGGAAATTTCTACCAGTGCCTATATGTTAGAGCATTGGTCCTATACCCTCCTCTAGTAACTGCAAAGTCTCTAATTTCCAGGGCTTTGATCCATCTTGAGTTGACTTATTCAGGGTGAGAGGCAGGAATTGAATTCCATTTTTCTATGAATGGGTAACTAGTTTTCCCAACATCATTTGTTGAAAAGGTTGTCTTTTCTCCAGCATATGTTTCTGGCTCCTTTGTCAAAAATCAACTAGCTGTAATTGTGTGTATTTGTTTCTGTACCTTCTATTCTGTTCCATTGGTCTATGTGTCTGTTTTAGTGCCAATACCATGCTATTTTTATCACTATAGCTCTGTAGTATAATTTGAAGTCAGGTATTGTGATGCCTCCTGCATGGTTATTATTGTTGAGAATTGCTTTGGCTATTCTGGATCATTTGTTTTTCCATATGAATCTTAGGACTGATTTTTCTAGCTCTGTGAAGAATGACATTGGTATTTTAATAGGGGTTGCATTGAATCTGGAGGTCACTTTTGGTAGGATGACCATTTTGATATTTATTCTGCCTATTCAAGAGCATGGGAGTTCTTTCCATCTTTTAAGATATTTTTCAATTTTTTTCTTTAGAGTTTTATAGTTTTCATTGTAGAGGTATTTTACCTCATTGGTTATATTTATTCCTAGATATTTTTATTTTGAGGCTATTGTGAATGGAATTGTTTCCCAGATTTCTTTTTTAGTGGATTCATGATTGGTGTATTGCTAATGATTTTTGCAGATTGTTTTTGTATCCTGTTACTTTGCTGAATTTGTTTATCAGCTCTAGAAGTCTTTTGGTTGAGGTTTTTAGGTCTTTTAAGTATAGGATTATATCATCTGCAAATAGAGATAATTTCAGTTTTTCTTTTCCTATTTGTATTTCTTTAATTTTTTTCTCTTATCTTATTGCTTTGGCTAGCATTTTGAGTACTATATTGAAAAGAAGTAGTGATCATAGGCATCCTTGACTTATTGGTAATTTTAAAGGGAATTCTTGCAATTTTTCCCCATTTAGTATAATGATGGATTTGGGTTTATTGTATATTGCCCTTGTGATTTTTTTTTCTTTGAAGATACAGTGCTTTAAAGAAGATAGCCTAGCAGAAATTTTTAAATTAAGCACTGTATGGATACTGAAATTAATAGATTAAAAACACATGAAATTCATCATCAGATTTCCTCAGACAGAAAAAGAAAAAAGAGTTATGCATATGAATACCTCAATGTTTATTGGGTTATGTTATTATTAAGAATGTTTCACTTTACAAGAGAGTCTTTGGAGCTCATATCTCAGATCTTTCAGCAAATACTTGGGTTATCATAGCAGTATCAGATAGCATCTTTGAGCCTCAGTGTTTTCATCTATAAAATGAAGTAAATGGTACAACCTCCCATACAGTAGCTGTAGATAACTTACCATCTTTCTATTACAGTTATGTTTGGACATAAAGGAATAGGGCAAGCACCAACTATATATTTGGTCTAAAAACCTGTATAACTCTGAAGACTTTCTTCAGACTGGATAATTATGATAAATTTTATAATTGTTTCTGAATACCTGCAATGTTCAAAGTTTTATGCTAGAAATTAAGACATACAAAGGTAAACAAGACAGAGTCACTGATGTCAAGAATCATTTTATTTCTTGTACAGATAGCTACATGCACAAGTAATTCAATAAATGGGAGAGGTGCTGAGCACAATCTGAGTATGGCACAACCTAACTTTTATATTATAAAAGCAAATAATTGTGTTATTGTGCTATTGTTTGCTATTTTTACTCCTACCCCAATAGTAAATTTTAATACTACCTGGGAGTCCGACATGGACATATACCTTAAGTCACGCTAATAGGCTTACCTACTCAACCTATAACCCCACTTTTGAGAGTGAAAGAGACAAAATTAATAATCATATTAGGACAAAAGAGATTGAGAAATGTGCATTCATAATCTGGGGAAAGCAGCACCTATAATCACCCTCCCCAGAGATTTTCCTTTGGAGTAATACAGCTGACTTTCAACCTAAGAGTTCTTGCTTATCTCCTAGCTCAGATGTAACTCAGGTTTCTAGCACTGCTACTACTCTTTGGGTTTAGATTCTTTATTTGGTCAACCTATTCTCTGCCTCAAAAACTTTCCTCTTTTAATCTTTGAGAAGACATTGAGCACCATTTTGCTTTATTGGCACTGACATCAGCACCAGCACCTGACCACAAAGGCCGCCTGAATCTAGCTTGGTATCCAGTAAAACATCATTTGGATATCAGGTCTAATGCTGAGGAAAAGGTTGCAGGAAAGCTCTCTGATACTATAGGGTGGGAAGTTAGCCTATTTTTTAAGCAGATACAAAGCTGATGATAGGCCAGGCGTGGTGGCACACGCTTGTAATCCCAGTACTTTGGGAGGCAGAGACCGGAGGATCCAGGTTCGCGGCCAGCCTCAGCTCTCTTGCTCTCTCTCTTGCTCTCTCTCTCTCTCTCCCTTTCTCTCTCTCTCTCTCTCTCTCTCTCTCTCTCTCTCTT
>PVJS01018976.1:0-34244 GCA_004027185.1 Glis glis | reverse complement strand
AAGGGTCAAGCAGAGATCTGTCAAAATACTTTCAGAAATACTTTCATCTCTCTGTGTGTGTGTGTGTGTGTGTGTGTGTGTGTCTGGCAGTAGGGATTAAACCCAAGGGCCTTCTATCTCTGAGCCACACCCTCATTCCTTTTTATTTTGAAAGGGTCTCACTAAGTTACTGCACGTGCTGGCCTTGAACCTATGATCCTCCTGTTCCAGCCTCCCAAGTACTGACTACAGGCATGAGCTCCCATACCTGGCATTATCTTTCATCTTTTAAAATTAGTTAAAATCATAAGATCTCATCTTCTTAACTCCATTTGGCTCTGTCCAATCAAATCGATTCTGGAAATCTACATAGGGCTGGCTTATATTTCTGTTAAATTGTGATCACTGGAAAACAATTTTTTTCTCACCAGTACATTGTAGCATTGTATTGTCTTTTCTTTTAAATAGGAAAGTCCATCTTTGTTTGTAACACTCCACAGTACTGACTGAAGACTTAATACATGTGTCTCTCTAAGGCAGATTGTTTTTTATCCCACATTTGAGATGTTTTTTCCATATAAACCATTTACATTAAAAACAGATGAAGAAGCAAAAGGGGAAAGAAAGATGCTAGGAGGAAGAAATTGGGTACTGATAGGAAACGGAACCTAATTTCTTAAAACTATGCTCATGATGTGGCAGGATGGAAAGAAAAGTTGACCACAAAAAATCTACTGAATAGATATCAAAATCCTGTATAGTAGATTTTCTTAACATTGTGTAAACATAAGCTTGGGTGCACTCTTATTTAAAGCTGGATTCTGCTTAAAGTAATGCTTTATCATACCCTGAAAGTGATAGCAACTGAATACAGCCTAAACTCTTACAGAGAATGTTCAACTCTAGGACAGAATGAGGGGGGAAAATTCAGGAAAACCACAGAAGACAACTATTTCAACTTAGAACTTTATTCTTTAACTGATTATTCATGTTTAGAGATGAGAATCTTACTATAGAGATTCCATATTATTTCTTCCTTTAATACAATGCTGTGTCTAAAAAGCATTTCTTAACTTTTCTAAGACAAATAACTTAGATTTAAAATTAACTTAGTTTGAGTTCCCCAAATAGAAAAGCATGGCACTAATGTAGTACTTTCTAGAATATTTAAAATAAATGTTATTCTTTATATACATACTTATGCAAGTAAAGTAGGATAGAAGCAGCATTATAAATATATAATTAGCTTTTATTATTTTTTCTTGAAGGTATTAGCAGACAGACCATTAAAAGTATGCATTTCTTTTTAAACCAGAGGTCTGTAAGCTACAGTTTGCTGCCACCTTTTTTGTTTTTGTTTTTTGTGGTACTGGAGATTTAAACCCAGGAGAAATCTATTACTGAACTATAATCCCAGCCCTTTTTATTTCTTATTTTTTGAGACAGGGTCACTAAGTTTTCCAGGCTGGCTTGAACTTGCAATCTTCCTGCCTCAGCCTCCCCAGTCTCTGGGATTACAGACATGCACCACCATGCACAGCCACTACTGCCTGTATAGGAACACAGCCACATCTCTTTGCATATGTATTAACTGCTTTCATACTACAAAAAAAATCTGTGTGGTTTCCACCTCATGACCCCAGAAAGCTATTTACAATCAGGCCCTTTAAGGAAAAGTTTGCCAACTAAATTTTTTTTTCCAACTGAAAATTTTGAGAGGATTATAGATCCGCATGCAGTCTGAAGAAATAATATAGATTCATGTAGTTTTTCCCAATGGTTAACATCATGCAAAATACTGGGATGACAATGATAGGATCCATTGATCTATTTCAGATTTTCCCTATTTAGATTCCTGGTGCTGTGTGTGTGTGTGTGTGTGTGTGTGTGTGTGCGCGCGCACGTGCGCATGTGTGTGTGCGTGCATGTGGGCATGTGTGTGTGTTCTAAAAATTTTTACTATACATCCTCACTGACCAGATTTAAACAAAAAATATATCAGCTACTTCCTCAGTAATAAGGGCTTTTTCTTATTCTTTATTTAGAAGGCAAAAATTGGTGATAAAAATGAAAAATTGTAAGGTTTTTATTAGCTTCAAGTTTAGTGAAGTTGGGAATATAACCTGGGTAAAGTCAGTCAGAATTAAGGCTGATCTATAAAAGTCATTTATGTAAAGAAATATATGGTTTTATGTCTGTGAGCAGAATAAACAATCTGCAAATGCATTGTAAAGGTTTTTCTTTCTTTTTTTTTTTTTTGTGGTACTGGGATTGAACCCAGGGGCATTCTACCTCCGAGCTACACCCCCGGGCCCTATTTTTATACTTTATTTTGAAACCGGGTCTCACAAAGTTGCAGAGGGCCTCACTAAGTAGAGAAAGAGAGAGACAGGGAAAGAGAGAGAGAGAGAGAGAGAGAGAGAGAGAGAGACACTGAGGCTGGCCCCGAACCCGGATCCTCCGGTCTCCGCCTCCCAAAGTACTGGGATTACAAGTGTGCTCCACCATCCCCAGCTTTATTCTTTAGTTTGAAACCGGGTCTCACTAAGTTGCGGAGGGCCTCACTAAGTAGCTGAGGCTGGCCGTGAACCTGGATCCTCCGGTCTCAGCCTCCCAAGTACTGGCATTACAAGCGTGCGCCACCACGCCCGGTTTAGGTTTTTCTTTTTGAAATAAATTTTGGCAAGAAGCTGACCTTCTTACTACCAAATTCTATAGAGAGGAAAGGCATGCAGGGAAGTGATAAGGGAGGGGAAGAGAAATAGGAACAAAAACATAACCAATTTTAGGTATATTAAAAGGTGATTTGCCATGTTAAGTTAAAGCTTTATTCATCTACCACTTGAAATTACATCAGAAAGGCAAAGTGATATATTTTAATGAGTTTGAGTTAAAATATATAGTAGATAGCATTTATAAATGGCTCAACGAAATGCTTTAATATTTCAAATAATTCTTTATGTAGTGGCTCAGGAGAATTCATTTGCTTAAAGATGCTTCTTTATTTCTAAAGCAAGGAATAAAGGAGAAGTTTCATAAATACAATTTAGTAGCGATGGCAATAAATAAATGCATGAAGTAATGCATACCAAATGTCAGCAATCCACAAGTAAACCCTTCCTATGAGTATCCTTTCTGGCATAAAGTGGAGAATAAATTAATGAATAAATAAATAATAAATAATAAAGCTGTGGTAAATTACAATTCTGATAAGAGTAGAAATCCATATGTTATGGGAATCAATTTGACATTAGTCATTTTAAAGGACTGAAAAAAGACTTGTGAAAGACTTTCTAGGTTCACATAACTGAATTTTCAAGTTTGTTGTAATAAAAAATTATGGGACTTTGGATAAATTATTAGAAAGCATTCTGAGCCATAAGGCAGCACATTTAAGAACTCTCTTTTGAATTGAAATACTTTCCTATGTTTGAAATGAAATGGAAAATACTTTGAGCTAAATGATTTTATGAAATCATTTTAGTTTTTCAAATTTTATTGTAGTTAATCTACTTATTTTTATTCCTGAACAATAAAATGTGTGTGTGTGTGTGTGTGTGTATATATATATATATATATATATATATATTCTGCACTAAGAATTAGGTAATAATAAATTATGACAAAAGTAAAAAGAATTTCTGCTTAAGTATCATCACTTCAATGATGTGTGAAATATGAATCTCCATATTTTTCCTTATTAATAAGTAAAACATTATAACACTTGGGAATAACTTGAACTACAAATAAGCTTTCTTTTTAATATTAAATCACATGGAAATTCAATTCTGATATAAAGCTAAGTACTCCCTTTCATAAGAGATTCTCTGCTATAATACCAGTTGTCAAATCCTCAAGAAAATACTTAAAATTTTTAACTGATATATTCCGAAGTCATAAATATTTTTGGTATTTGTTCAACGTGGGAAACTAGGCTAAACACAAATATTCTGTATTTCCAACACTTCTCTTTTATTCTGTCCCTGCTTCTTCTTATAAAGAGTTCTGATAGTATCACTATAATAATGTGATGATCTCCTAAATATCGGATTGAGGGATTTTTGTGTTTAAAAGGTTACTTTAATGTTTACTCCAAAGAATATACTAGAAAATTTGCCCAAAATGCCTTATAGAAATTTCTTTTAAATATTAAATTTACTTAATAAATTTATTGTCAATAACAAAAATATGTTTAATTTTATAAAAGTATATACACAAATTATTGGCTATAGTTCAAAAAACTATCATTATTCACATAAGTCCTACTCAGATCCCAACAGTGCTGAGATACAAAAACTAACGGATGTCTTTGGAGTCTCTGGCTGACTTCGGTTTGAATTTTTGTCTCATTTTTCTAATGCAGAAAATATGGATGTATAGCTATTACCTCCAGAGGCTTAAGGATGAAATTCATTGAAATAATATCTGATAGTAAATGGATCAACTAAAGGGAAGCCTGTAAAATTATTATTATTATTATTGCTGTCTGACCTAAGCAGAATCAAAAAGGCCCTACAACAGAGATGGACAGTATGAAGTTTTCATTGTTCCTCCTTCTATTCCCCACCCCCAAGTCTGTGGCCTTAACAGGTATCATTAATCTTCATGGAACTCTTGGTCCCCAACAAGATCCTAAAAATTATTCAAAACCCTGAATCAGGCAGCTATCAACAATGAATTTAAGTTGGTATGTGAATTTAGACCTCTTTATCAAATAGAGGGACAACTATTTTTACTGTCCTTTAAATCTACTAAAAGGAGTTTCTTAACCTGAATGCCTCTGCTTTTTTCCATTCCATCTAGCTTTAACTAGAAGTGAGTGATATTTAAATTTGATAGAATTTAGGAAGAGTCACAGCTCACTGAAAATAGGTACCCATCTGTAGATGAGTAGGCTTCTCAATACTATGTTATTAAGGACAAGTCTATTGTGGAATTATTCACAAGATTTCGTTTCTGAAGGTCCTACTTATTAAATTTAGACCTAAGCCAGAGATTACCACCATGATATTGTAATAAGTGACTCAGAACACTAAACTCTTATATTGATATCTTTGGTATTTAAATATATTCCTCCAGTCTGACAGCTACTTATGTGTGGCTGAAAAGACCAATACGATAGATAAGCAACTGTCTTAAAAACAATGTTCTCATTTTAAGACCAATCTTTGGTTTGTGGCTGTTTATAAAATATGCTGTTGTGAGCAAATCTGCCACTCACTCCAGAGTCAGCTCGAAGCCTTTGTTTTAAAGAGTTGTATCATTCCTAATTGCTGTGTGCTGGAATGGTTTTTGGTTTTTGTTTCATAGCAATTTATAATTATGTTGTATTGTATGAAATTTTGCAGCCTTGTGTGTTAATTATATACATTTGGGAAAAATACACATTCTTAAAATGTTCATCCAATGGTTTCTTATATAATTACTTTTTGGTAGAAATTCATATTGTCTGACACATTTTACAATCAAAATGTATTAACGGGAAAAAAATCTAACCCACTTAACTAGAATTATCAGTTAACTGAGAAAATAAAAACAAAATAGTTTTAGTTTAAATTTTTTTAAAAAACATGAATAAGGACTGTCCTTGTGATAATACAGATTGATTTTCACAGCCTGCACCAGTACACCCCTAAGACAGAAAGTAAAACAATAGTTATTATTTATTGAGTGTTTCCTATAGGCACTATCTTTTACTCATATTTGTTTCAAGATGTTTATGTAAAATGGTACAGATTTTGTAATAAATCACTTAGGAATCATCCCCTCAAAATGAACCTTTACATTTCTGATTGTTGGGTGCCAGGTTAGTCGGTCAGTTCTTATAACAACTATAGTTGTGATACACCATATCCTCACACTGTGATGCTGAATAAAAATGCACGTTACTAACTATACAACCCAAATTATCATTTGTTCATTGGCTTTGTCAAAGTTTTTAGTCATATGCAGTTAGCACTGGTGTGGGTCTGAACCTTAGCTCTACCACTTTCTAGCTGATTGACCTTTTACAGAGCTAAATAACCTCACTGGGTCTTCATTTCTTACATGTTTGCAGAAATGAAAATGATTTAACATATAAGTACCTGGGACTCTCTATGTGGCATTATTCTGTATCTTCCTACATCCCTTGCAAATCTGCTTTTTTGCTGTGTCTTCTCTGATGTAGCATGTGGTATTCCCTACCAATCAATATTATCTAAGAAAACTTAGGACAATCTTTGATTTGTCCTGCTCCATAGCCCTTGGCCAGTCAGATGTAATCACTAACCTAGGTCAGTCAATTCTGTCCTAAAAATCGCTCTTTTATTTTACAGCTCCTCTTTCCCCCTCTACTGCCATTGTGCTAGTATGGGCATTCATCATGTTTTACTTCAGCTATGGCAATAGCTTATCTTCACACTCCAAGTCCAACCCTATCCAAAAGAAATAAATTGTGAGCTATATAGATAATTTTAAGTTTTCTAGTAGCCAAACCAAAGACAGTAAAAACAGGTGGAGAGCCAGGTGTGGTGGTGCACACCTGTAATCCTAGTACTTGGGAGGCTGTGACAGGAGGATCACAGGTTTGTGGCTAGCCTCAGGAACTTAAGTGAGGACCTCTGCAGCTTAGTAAGACACTGTTTCAAAATAAAAATAAAATAGGGCTGGGGGTGTAGCTCAGAGGCAGAACACCCTGGGTTCAATTCCCAGTACCATCAACCCCCCAAAGCAAAACAAAACCAGGTGGCATTAATGTTATTAATACATTTGAGCCAGATGTGTGATGGCACATGACTCTAATCCCAGTACTTGGAAGGCTGAGATAGGAGGATCACAGGTTCAAGGCCAGCTTCAGCAACTTAGCAAGACCTTTTTTCTGAATAAAAAAATAAAATAGGGCCGGGGTGTGGCTTGGAGGTTCAATCTCCAGTACCAATAATAATAATGATACATTTGATTTAACCCAATATATATGTGCACTTGAGTAAAATTTGACTTATTCTTTGAAGCTTAGTCTAAATCTCGCCTGTTCTGAGAATGCATTGTGAAAGACACGAATCCCTGACTCCAATCGTCTCCCTGACTTCCTAACTAGCAGCAACTTTCACCAAATGTAATCGCCCGTGATCACGGAATTAGATGACTGACCCCACAGTGGCACAGTTACAGCGTCTGCTTCCACTGGGTGCTCACTTCTGCTCATTAATACTTCAGTTTTCTCCTACTGACTTCCATCACAGTCCTTGCAGTAGCAGCTCTCAGCTGTTTTCTAATCTTACAATCTAATCACTCGTGTTTCAAGAAAAGGAAATGACTCTGGCAACCAACTTTCCTAAGAAGACTTGAGCCATTGCATTTGAGTTATATTTTCCTTCTGTTTATCTCAGAACGTCACAGTACATGTTCATAGATTCTTTTATGTATGTTTTTATCAAGATACAATTAATATACAACACAGTACACAGACCTTAACTGCTTGGTTTGACAAGTTTGGCAATTGTAAACACCTGTCCAACAAACAACCAAAACAAAATATTAAAGATTTCCTTTACCCAGAATATTCCCTTGTGCCCATTTCCAAACAATTTCCCTTTCCTTTTCCCCTTTCATAAGGCAAATATTCTCTGATATCTTTCAACACACATGCACACACACACACACACACACTCACACACACACACTCACACACTCACACATCTTTGTGTGTTCTTGGGTTTTACTCATTCTTGTATTTGGAACCATATCCTCTTTTATGTCTGGCTTCTTTTGCTTAACGTAATGGTTTTGAGATGTGTTCAATATTGTCAATAGCAGTGGTTTGTTCTTCTTTTATTGCTTAATAGTATTCCATTGTGTGAATATACCACCTCTATTCCCCTGTTGATGAACATCAGCATTGTTTCCAACGTTAGGTTATTAAGAATCAGGCTGCTATAAATAGTTTTTGACATGTATTTTTACATCTTTTTGACAAATAAGAGTACAATTACTGGGTCATAGAGCAAATGATTAACTTTATAAACAAGTGTCTAAGAATTCTCTAAAGTGTTTGGACCATACCAAATCCTTATCAGCAATATATAAAAGCTCCAATTGTTCCACATCCTTTATGATATTTGGGGTGGTTAGTCTCTTTGAATTTAGCTATTCTTATGGGATTAAAATTACTCATACTCTCTTTAGTGTCTTCAGCCACCCTTCAACTGTCCCATTTAAAAGTCAGCCTATTCTTTCTCCTTCTTTTATTCTCAATCTGAGCTTCTCGAGTCTTCTTTCAAATGCCTCTCCAATACTAACACCCTTTCTTCCACGGCTTTGGATGATCATATTCCTGGGCTCCTTCCTTGCCTCCAACTCACAGTATTGAGCTCAAAATGAATGAGGGGGAAGGGCAGACTCGAGATGAGTATGGGATGCTACTGTAATAATCCAAGTGAGAGATACGTGGTTTATATGAGCTGTGACCGTGGTAGGACTGGGGAAAGCAATAGATTCTGAATATAGTTTGAAAGTGGAGATGGTGGGATTTGCCGATGAGCTGGATGCATATGGCTCCCATGACTACATCTATGTCCTACTCACTTTCCAAAACTCTAGAACTCAATAGGACAAGACTGAATTCTTAATTTCAAACCAATTCTTTGGATTCAGTTCATTCTCTCAAGAAAAATTTAGAGTATTTACTACATATATGCCGGGCACTGTTCTAGGCATTTTTTAAAATTTTTTAAATATTTTTTGTGGTGCTGGGATTGAACCTGGCATTCTCCCTCCTAGCTACACTCTCAGCCCTTTTTATTTTTTAATTTGGAAACAGGGTCTCACCAAGTTGTTGAGGGTCTCACTAAATTGCTAAAGCTGGCTGCAAACCTGCGATCCTCCTGTCTCAGCCTCCTAAGTACTGGGATTATGAGCATGCACCACCATGCCCCTCTTGTTCAAGACAATTTGATTACATCTATAAACAAAATAGTCTACTTCTAGGGTTTTTTTGGGGGGGTTGTTTAGGATTCATTCTTTTGAGGGAAGACAATAAATAACAAATATAACTACAAAGTAAATTATACGATAACTTAGTAAACAATAAGTGCTTTAGAAAAAAAATAGAGTAGGGTGGGGAGGGTCCTGAGTGTGGAGCAGAGGAATGGGGTGGAGTTTTTAAACAGGGACATCAGGGTGAAGCCTCAGGAGCAAAGACTGAATGAAAGAAATGGGAAAATTATACATGGAGAAGTCTGGTTGAAGAGTGTTCCAGATAAGGGGCCAATCCATACCAAGGTCCTAGGCTAGACCATGCCTGCTATATTCCAGGAACCAGAAGGAGCAGGGGAGGAGGTTCAGAGGTAACAGGAACCGGATCTCAGAGGTTTGAAAGACCATCTGAAAGGAGTGGGTGTGTAATGGGTGCCAAGGGTGAAATGGAAAGATCAGATGGATAGCTTATTGGCTATCATACTTGCATGATAGAAACAATGTACTTGATATTTTCATATATATTATTCATTACAAAAAATTAACAAATCTTAAAAGGCAACTCCATTTTGAGTTCTATTACTTAAATTTGGATTTCTAGGTATAAAGTAGATTGTATCCTATATATTTACTCTTTATATATAATATTTTAATACTTTTATTGGTGCATTATAGTCTCACATCATAATGTAGTTCACAGTGATAATGGCATACATGCACACAGCCTTATATAGACTTTTTTAAAAATTCTTTCACTACATACCCTTTGTGCTATGGAGTAACATGGGCTTCATTTCTTCAACAAATCTTCAGGGGACAAAAACTTCATTGTAGTACAGAAGAATATGGCCTTTCTATATGCCAATAAATATGTCACTATATATACAAATAAACTTAATCTTAGAAGTAGTGAAATATGACAGAACAGGGCCCAGGTAAATTGTATTGAACATCTCCTATGAAGGTATTTCAGAGAGAAATTCCTACATCCATTGTCTGGACAAATAGGTTTAGATCCAAGACTTGTTAATTCTGCAGACATGGGGGGCATATTCAAAACAGACTCTACCTTTGTAAATCCCTAGTTATAGTCAGTTGGTAGGCTGCATACAAAGGCACAGCACCCCATATTGCCAAATGCAAGAGCTCATGCGTTAGCTGCACGGTTTGCCAATTGGACAGAGTACATTATGGTCTAGAGGAAAGGAACAATAAACCCAACACTAGCATGATAATTCAGTATTGTGATCTATTTGGAAATACCCAAAATTCGATTTTCATTTTCGGTCCTTCCTACCGTGCTTCCTGTGGAATGGCCACAGTTTCTACGCATTGGTTTAGCTTTGTTCATTCCCAGGCTGTGTGTTATGCCAGGTTGAGACTTCATGCCACAGTTACAAAAACAGCCACAAAGCCAACAACAATGAGTAAGCTCTCAAAATAAATTAAAGCCTTTGATTAGGATGCACAACTCATGGCAAATGTGTCTCAGGCAACACTACTGAATCATATTACAAACAGAGAAAATCTGTTCGTTTTTGTGTATTTGTTTTTCACTGATGCCAAATATCACACGAACATCGAAACACCTTTGACTATGCAATATGAATGACAAAAGCAAACTTGTGCTAAAGCCAAGGGAAAGGAGCCCTGGGGTAGCTCACATCCATCCAAGGAACACATAATTGGTAGCAGAGGTGATTCTCAGAGGCAAGATGAAATCAGAGAAAAGACACCCTGTCTGACCTTTTATAGAACATTCCAGAAGCAAAACAATAAAATGAGGAATGCTTTCAATAACAATGGTGTACAAAAGTAAATGAGTTCCCTTTGATCAGAGCTGTGGAACTAGGTAACTGAATCCTCAGTAAGCTATTGAAATATGCAATAATTAAGGGGCCCTTCAAGTTTACTTCAACAGCTGGTCTGAAGTTGAAAAAGAGACAGAATTCAATCCTACATGCTAATGATTATTTAACAGATGTGGAAATCCCACTCCTCTGCCTCCCCTCCTTCTGAAAGAATGTCAAGAAGAATTTTTCTCTAAAGCGGATACTCTGGATGTCTAATCCATTTATGTATGTGGGCTGAAAACGTGTTTTCCCAGTGTTTTGCTAAAGAGGGTAATCTGGATGCTTAAAAAGCACTATAAAAATAGACACTGTGACTTAAGACAGTTTAAAAACATACTAAGTGACAGTGGTAGGAGGGACGTTGATTTCAGAGGTACCCAATAATTGATTGTTTCTTGACCTATTTGGCTTTATATTTTTCTTTTTAAAAACATATTGTTTAATATCCATTAGTTGCAATACTACATTATACCTTTAGAGAGGACCTGAAAGAGCTGTTTTTGAATCATAATTATAAGAAATTCAACTACAGGAAATTCCTGATTATTTGTGGTAACTGGGTATAAACATGACTAAAATTCACATATGATTTAGTTTGTAGCTTTATCTTCACAATGCACTCATTTCAGAGAACTTGTTATTTTCTCAGCTTTTTTGGTTTTATCTTGGAGGCTAGGAAAAAAAATCCACAGACAGTAGAATAAATAAAAATAGGTGGTAATCAAAAACTACAATTTCACCAGGAATGTCTCTTATAATTCAGTCCTATTCCATTAGGATGTGTACTTTATAAATTGTGCTATGAAGCATCTGTACTAATAAAATAACTGAACATATTAATAAAGCCTTATTGCTTCATTTTACTGATGGCCCAATTCTGTATGAATACTAATGAAAATTGGAACTTTTCACACACTGTGAATAAAAACTCAAACCAAATGGGAAATGTTTCAAATACGGGGGATAAATAAGATCGCACATATTCATTTAAGATACTTATACTATAATGTGCACTGTGCTGTTCAGAAGCAACGGATAAAGCAAGGAGAAAGAATAAGCTCATATATTTAAAAATTGCTCTGGTATAGAAATATTTGACATTTCCGTGAAGCTAAAAAAGGAGGAAACCAGATGTTACATTAATGCAGGAGTTACTCAGATCACCTACCAGATGGAGGACATGTAGAATGCCTTCTTTTACAGATTAAAAAACTGGAACCAAAGCAACACTGTGATGTTAGGACACTTCAACCATCCATTAACTCACGAAGCAAACATACATTAAATATTTACCATGTGTCAAAAATGATGACAGTAGCCGGGTATGGTGGCGCATGCCTATAATCCTAGGGACTAGGGAGGCTGAGGTAGGAGGATCACAAGTTCCAAGTCAGCCTGGGCAACACAGAGAGATCCCATTTCAGATAGATAGATAGACAGATAGATAGATAGACAGACAGATAGACAGATAGATGATAGATAGATAGATAGATAGATAGATATAGATAGGTCATACATACATACATACATACATACACACACACACATACATACATACACACATACACACACACACACAGTCTGGGGATGTAGTTCAGTGGTAGGGTGTCCCTGGATTCAATCCCCAGTATTGGGGAGAAACAAAAACAAGAATAGTTAGTCTCAAGGGTACTAGAACAAATAAAACCAGGAAGGAACTGGGGATGTCCAGCCTGGTGGAGAGAATTACGGTGTGAAGAAATGTATTCTCATGTTTGTGGAAAGATTGCCATATTAAAGAAAGACTGGACATGTTTTGTGTGGAAGTTAAAGGGAGACATTCAGAGAACAAGAAGGAACTTTCTCATACTTTAAGCTGGCTAAAAGAAGAACAAGTTGTCCCATAAAGTAGCTAATCCCTACCCAGTGATTCAAAAAAAGGATTGGAAAATCACATGCCAGGGATATTCTAGAAAACATTCCTGAGCCAAGAGAGGGGCTGTGTTTGAAGGTCTTGAGATCTGAAGGTCTTTATGATTGTACGAGTCAAGCAATGTTGGAGCACAGTTAGTTGGCGTGAAGAATGTGTTAGGGCAGGACAAGGAGCCCCAGCGAGGGGTGTGTTAGCAGGGGAACACCACGGCAGGGAGCCCTGGATGGAGAAGCCCTTTGGGAATGGAGAGGATGGGCATAGACTATTTCGGATGAAAAGTCAATAAAAAGTATAACTCTGGAAATGCTCATTAAGGGCTGAGAGAAACACCAGGCATTATTAAGACATTTGTGATAATTTTCCCAGCACATGCCTTTCATGCCAAAGGCACTCTGCCTGTTTGCCTCCTATTTTTTTAGTTGTCTCAGGTCAAAAGATAATTATAATTTGTGTGAATTATTTCATTTTTTCATCTATTATAATACAGATAATAGTAACTGCACCTAGCTATACATAGTATTGTTTATAAGGATTAACTGACATGAAATGCATGAACATGGGTATTTTTTATTTAAAAGGATGATTACTGTAAAATACTACAGAATTATATGAAGCAAAAAGTGAAAGCCCCACCTTTACCTCTCTAATCCTGACTTCTGAGATAAGCAGGTGTACCAGAGTGATATTCTGAAATATTCAGCAAGGTTCCCTATCATCACCACCACTAGCTTTTCTCTCCTGTACATCTCTCTATGTTCTCTGAGTAATTAGTACCTTAAGAAAAAGCTGTTTAAAGCAGCAGACTATAAATAAACAAACCATTGATCTCTGAGTTTCAGTGCTTAGACCTATGTAAGAGACAAAGAGGCTGTGGAAAATTCCTGAGTATTCAGAGCTCATTTTTCTAGCACCCAGCTCCTAACCCCATGGGACCAAAAACTGCAAGACTGGAGAATAGAATTAATTAAGCAAGGTGTTGATATGTTAGGAAGGAGCCTTGCTCTAGGCTGCCCTGCCCCACCCCAACCAAATTGGATATAATAACACAAACAAAAGATGAACCCAAAGAGTGGCAAAACTTAACCCTCTTGCATCCTGGTAATGGAGCTTAAGAGTAAAGATGAACTGGGCATGGTGGCACACACCTGTAATCCCAGTGCTTGGGAAGCTGAGATAGGAGGATCGCAGGCTTGAGACCAGCCTCAGCAATTTAGGGATACTCTAAGCAACCTAGCAAGACCCTGTTTCAAAACAAAAAATAAAATAGGGCTGGGGATGTAGCTTGAAGGTAGAATGCCTCTGGGTTAAATCCCCACTACCACAAAAAAGAAACATAATTATTCCTTATAGTTATGGAGCCTAGAAGTCTAAGATCAATATGTCAGGTGGTTTGATTCCTGATAAGGGCCCTTTTCCTGGCTTTCAGATGGCTACTTTCTTTTTGTGTCTTCACAGGCAGAGAGAGAGAAAGGCAGAGGCAGAGGCAGAGGCAGAAGCAGAGAGAGACAGAAAAAGAGAGGGGGGGGAGTGTGTGTGTGTGTGTTCTGGTGTCTCTTTTTTTAATAAAGGCACATATACCATCATGAGGGCCCCATCCTCATGACCTGATGTAAACCTAATTATCTCCCAAAGGCCCCACTTCCAAATATCATTATTAATATTGGAGATTAGGGCTTCCATATATGGATTTGGGGAGGACACAATTCAGTCTTTCGAACTCATTGTACTAGATCACACACACAGGATACACACACACACACAGAAATATATATATATATATATATATATATATATATATATATATAACTTTTAACATATATTTTTTGTACTGGGGATTGAACTCAGGGGCATTCCACCTCCGAGCTACACCCCTAGCCCTTTTTATTTTGAAACAGGATCTCACTAAGTTGCTGAGGGTCTTGCTAAATTCCTGAGGCAGTACTTGAACCTGTGCTCCTCCTGACACAGTCTCCCAAGTACTGGGATTACAAGCAGGCACCACTGTAAGGGGCTTCATACTACAATACTTTTATAGTTCTTTTCCTAGGATGGGATTAGGAAATTGATAAGAAACCATGATTTGACTATGTATAACTGAAGAACTTCAACCCACTTGGAGAATGGGGACTCGAAATTAAAATTTAGTTTACTTAAAAGAATAAAGACACTTAATGCTTCTTATAACGCTTGATGTTGCATAGACACACAAACACATGCGTTTCTTTGAAAATGCAATCCATCTTTATATTTAGTTTGGCAAATTGCTTTTTCACTTACTCCACGATATAGCAAAGGTATCTTTTCAATTTAGTCTGTATATTTATATAACACACATAACTGTTATGTACATGTATGTATAATATGTCACAGATACACTTTTAAAATTTTATTCTTTTATAAAAACTAATGAGTATTACTGCATAATACGATTCCATTTAATGGGCATTTCGGCTGCTTGTAATCCCCATGTAGTACTTATATTTTTAATCACTTATACAATTATTTCCATAGGTTACATTCAGAGAATTTAGATACTGAGTCATGCCTTATCCACATAAGCAAATTTCATACATATTGCACGTTTTCTTGTTTAAAACGCTTATATTTTCATCACACAGATATTATACATTAGTATACAAACTCAGAAATAGAACTATAGAAAAATTAAGAAAACTAAAAAGTTAGGAAAACAAAAACCATCCACAATCCATATATTCCAGACATTTTGTTTTGTTTCTATCTTGGGTTTTTCCCATACAAATATAGTCACAATGGAGACCATACTATATAATTCTGTTTTGCTATTTTCTAGGTATCATCGTGTCAGGAGCATTTTCCTATGTCATCACATATTTGGAAGTATTTTTTCAAACTGTAATGAACTATGAGATGTGAGTTAATTTTTAAAACACTATCATTTAGGTATTATTTAAATACTATAAAATTTATCATTTTGAAACCTGAATTCATAAAATCAACTATTCCTAATAATGAATTTACAGAGTTGTACAAGCACTACCCAATTCAGTTTTAAAATGTTTCCATCACTGTTGTTTTGAGACTATGTCTTTATGTTCCACTTTTTCAATGACTAATTATAATTGTTAAATCTTCGTTGGCTCTTAAATTTGCCTACCACTTTCCTTCCCATTTGTAGATGAGGAGAGCAAAGGTCATAGGTATCAAACAGCTGGAGGGTCCCTCAAACTAAACCATGCTTCCAGGGTACAGGATCAGTTCTTTGAACATGAAGGAGGAGACACGGATGTGCTCTATCTTATCCTCTCCAAATGGAGAGACAAGGTATATCTTTGCCCATTCATTTTACTTTTGCAATGCTGTCTGTTATATTACTGTTGTTTAGTGTTTTCTTTCCCTGCCTCTTTTGCTTGCCCAGGATTTGCTCATTTATGATGCCCTACTGCCTTGTTTCCCTGGTGGTACCATCAGAACTGCTGCCATTTCAGCGGTGCTAGCCCATGGGAATTGGAGAAGCAGCAGGAAACAGATGTGATACTTGTCAATTTTATTCCTGCTGCTCCTGAGAAGGAAGTCCTTTGTTCAAGAACAGAGTAGGCATGACCACCCACCGATGGCATTAACCAGTGAGAGTCAAGGAGTGCAACCCTGCCTTTGCTTCCTTGGAAATCTCTCTTCCCTGGCACAGCGACTGCAATGGCTTCACTCTGATGCTTCTGCGGGCATCCCTAGGAAGTCGGCGCTTGCGGGAGAAGGAGCAGAGGTGGAATTGAACTCAAGGGAATCACCAAAGTTGTGAAACAGTAAATGGCTGAATTTCAATTTAATGTTAAAGAAGAAATTTCAGAAAAGTTGTACTATATGTATTATCATCCCAAATACCTTTTACATTTTTCTACTATTTAGACTTTTTGTTTTTCAATGAATAGAAGTGTGTATGAATGTATGCATGTGTGTTCACACCAATTTACCTTAGAAATTTAAATCAAGTAACTTATTCCCATGCACTGTCATGTTGCCAGAATTGAGCTGTGTGTGTGTGTGTTTTGTATTGTGTTGTGGGGACAGTTACTCTTGAGAGAATGTATGAAGGTTCCCAAATTCTCCGTTTCTCACATTAAATTTCAATAAAAAACATGAGTTAAATGAAATAAAGCTGAAAGTAAACTGTGGAGTGGGAAAAAAACTATAAAAAGAATAAAGCAAACCTCGGGCATTAAAAAAATCAATAGAAAAATCTTAAAGTTTATTTTAAGGGACTTGCACAAGGTACATATTTTTCCTTTCAATTCAGGGTATCTTGTTGCCATTTTCTGGTTTTGCTATTAAAATTTAATCTTTGAAAGATAGGTAAATATGTTCAGGAAAACAAAAGTTTGAATTCTCAATAGAACACAGGATCTTTTTGATTCCTGGTTATGATTTTATTATAATTAAACAAAAGTAGCTTGATCTGAGTAAGGACCAAACGAAGAAGGAATTCCTCATTTCTATGGAAACAAGAAAAATTACTCCTTCCAGGGGTCTTAAGAAAATCTTTGCATTATATCACCTCTGACAAATTTAATTTAAATAATTCTCTCCTATGCACTTTACTGTCCTCAGGATTAGTTAATATATATATACACACACACACACACACACACACACACACACATATATACATATATACATATATATGTGTGTGTGTTATATATGCAGCTATATAATGTAGAAAAAAGAAAGGAAGAGAACTAAATAGAAAATGCAAAGAGTAACAGTAAAGAACAGTCTAACTAGGTGAGAGGCCCCCGTGGTCAGGGCTGATACCTTGCAGAATTATGATGCCAAGTGAATTCCATTAAATCCCCCCCTCAAAAAAATCCCAAGCCTAATTGAACATGCCTTAAATAACCATAAGGGTGGATCAGTATAGGCATTTGGATTATTCTTTTACATTATAATTTTGGATATGATACTTTTCTCTAGTGAAACTATCAATTTTACCCTCTTTAGAATTATAATGTCTCAAATAAGGAAACATTAGGCTTTCAAGCTTCTCTGGAAGAAGCATAAAAGCTGATTTATATCTAATGACAAATCAGAACAAGGGGTCTGAGAGCTGATGCCACAGAAATACAGAATTATTGTTTACATTAGGAGAAATACTTTAATGTGTGCCATTTTGTACTATATTATAATAAGATTAAAACTGTTATCTTTTTTCATTTGTGTTGCATTGACGAGATTAAAGCCAACTGTCTTTACTAAAGAATGGCGATAGAGGCTTTTTATGCATTCACATCCCCAATCTACGTCCTCTTATTCAATTGATGTACAGTATCTTTTAGGAAACAACATCTTTCAGCTTTGCCATTTTTATCACCTTCATCTAGAGTGCCCGCTGGCAAATCAGCAGCGTGTCAGAAATGGGTGAGGAACATGAAGATATACAAGTGTGAATTTCATGAAGCCCAATGCTCCTACCACGCCATATATTTTTGGCCACTAAAACACTGTAAGTACTTAGCTTCCACACCCCATGTTGTGCATCTCATCCCAGTAGTAATTACAGCTAGAGTCCAGCTGTAATAATCTGATGGAGATGCTGCGCAGATTCAAAGAACCAAAAGCACAATTCATTAGGAGCGCTTCCACTTGTTTTCTGAAGCGTTTTCGCTACAGGCGTGTACTGACAGGGAAGGGTCATTCCCATCCTCTCCTCTCATATACTCCATCGAGGGCAAACTACTGAAAAGTAACCCAGAAACTCGAGATTACCACACATGCCACTGAAACCCTTCCCTAATACATTAAAGGGAAATCAGATTGCAGCCCTCAATGAAAGTGCGAGAAGGCAACAGGAAAGGCCTGCTTAGCTTCTCTCCAAGTTCTCTCTCCTTCTGAGACTCTCAAGAAACTGAATCAGTCAGTTCAAGCTGGAAGCCACTGAGGATTGCAACTCAGCAGAGGGCAGGCTGGAAATCTTGATGGCTATATATATTTACCCGGAAAGAAATAACTGTAAACATGTAGGACTGGTATAGACATCAAGTTAAAAGTGTTTCTGATGCACATGAAGCCTTTATCTGCCCAAGCATACCTGAGGGACACCCTGCACAGAGCAGTGGTTCTGATTCTCGGGCCACGTGGTGACAGTGCTAGAGCTGGAGGTTGCTGAGGAGGGCAGAGGTGGGTGCAGCAGTGGGGAGAAAGTGAGTCTGCACCTGTCTGCCCTAGGGTGCTGAGTAGAGTCTGTGGGGTGCAAAAAGAGAAACTATGTAGTTTGAACTCCAACTCCAGTAATTTAGTGCCCTGTGGCTTCTCTTTGAGCATCACTGGATACAGACAATATGCAGATTAAATGGAGCAGGGGTGAATAAGAAACACTATTAAAACACATGGATTAATAAGGTTGGGCTTAGGGTTCTTTGTGAAAGATGGCTCATTTGTTAGCCCAAAAAAGACCTTACTCCTTTTTTCTTTTTATATGAGCATTTGTAAACATTAAAAGCTGAGCCCTGGCTTATTTTTTAAAAGGTAAAAAATAAACACAATAGCAAAATCAAATACATTATAATTTACTTATAGAAAATAATTGTAAAGAAGGTTAAGTGCTTAGTTCACAGAACTGAGTGCTTAGAGTTGGCATATGAATAAATAGGATCCTAGTTGGTAACATCCTAGTCATTTTGTATAATTTTGATAAGATGCTTTTGAGACTTGAGGTTTGCTCTGACTCCTATAAACAGGATTGGTTCATAAACAGGTAATCATTAAATACAATGTTGAGTAGACATAAGAAACGTGTTGACTACAGGGGAGTAGGAAGGGGAAGATGTTTATAAATGGGGAACCTTTAGCTTCAGTAAGTAAAACTTTTAAGAGTTAAGTCACTCTTCTCTAAATATAAAAAGTTTTTAGTGATGCTTTAGAAAAGAAAAATTTTACTTTTTAAATAGGACAGTTTATGATTATGAATTCTAACAACCAGATGATTTCACTAATTACTCTGTTGTATTCAATTTTGGAATAGTTTGCAGAGTTGAGTTTGTAATGCAATAAACTATGCCTGAATGGTCTGTTTACTCCACTGCAAGTTACAAGGAAAACACTTTCTCCTTAAAGGACTTGTCTCTTTGAAATGCACCAAGTGGCAAAAAGCCAAGGGAAGCTGGTGCTTAAGCAACCAAGACTGAGCAGTGCCTGTGTGCATTTCAATCTCAGCCAACCGAAGTAAATGTTATTGGAGCTTTTGTGCTGTAAAATTGCTGCTTTCATGCCCACTGCATCCGACAATAGGAATCCTTGGTCTGCTAGGAAGCAGGGAGGGTACTATGCCTTCCAGCCAGATTTTTACATTCCTAAGAAAGGACAGGGAAGTAGGGTAAAGCATGGGCTGCTCTTAATGGGCTAGGGACAATGAAGCTCAAGTTGGTGAAGCAGCTGGACAGAGAAGGAGACTGAACAGAAAAAAAGTATTACCATTACTTTCTGTATTAAGCACGAGGACCTGGGAATTTTCTTTTGGAAACACTCTTAAGTATTTATAAGATGAAAATAAATAATACTGAATTAATGACTTAAATTTTAAATTTAATTTCCAGAAAATTGTAAGAATATAGCTTACAAATCCTAAGTCAAGATCAATAAATACATCGTTACATTGTGAAGGTGAACAACTGAAAACAGAATGAATTAAGTTGACATCTACATTCATTTTTTTGAGATTATGAATTTTCCTTGACATCATATTTACTCATTTAGTTTATATTAATATGTTATTTATTAGCACAATAATTAAATGCTCATTTCTTGAGCACCTACTATGAACTAGGGACAAAAATTTCATTTCTAATGTGGTTAGTTTTAAATGTGATTTTAAGCCCAAAAGTCTGTTAAGCTCCAAGCCATATAAATAACATTTTTCTTTAAATATACTGAAAAATTTTTAAAGCATCCACTGCTATTATCAGGCAACTGATTTTTTTAGAATTATTCTAAATAATGTCTACAATACAAGCATAATATTTTAAGTAAGACTGAAAAAGCACTGTGTTTAATGGGGAAGCAAGAGTCAAAGGGTATTTCTTGAGTTAAAAAAAAACACCTTTGACAGGCCATTAGTGGTTACAACAGTGGTTAAATTTACACCTGATATCAAAAAAGAATTGTACTGAACAATACAAAATGATTTGGAATCAAAGTTGCCTGGTTAGTCTGAGGCTAATTCTATGAGAATGGTTTGCTGTGTTAATTATGCCCTTCCTTTCCACTTACCATACATGTTCAGCGTGCACTCACAAGGCCATTAATGTGAGCTAAGTAAGTACCTACATTCACTGCTTTTCTGGAAGACCGGGATATTACTGCATTGGATGCTTGAGGCACACACACACACACACACACACACACACACACACACACACACAAACAGATCGCCATAACTCTGTCTCCCGATTCCCTCTTTTCCTTAACCTTTCAAGCTGCTCACTGTTTTGGCTTTTGAAAGAGTAAAGAAAAAAGGAAAGTAAATCATGCAAACAAGAAAAGAAGCTTGAAAGGAAAAGGAGAGATGTGGAAGCAGAAAATTAAAGCTGCAGAAAGACAAATTACACACTACCCCCTCTCGCAAGTACTCATGATATGATGAAGTGGGCTTTGTTTCAGAATTCTTTTGATTATTTTTTCTCTATGGTTTTTAAATAGATTTGTATTTGAACTGCCACTTAATAATTCTATGACCTTGGGCAAATTATTTAACCTCACTGTGCCACATATTCTTCATCTGTAAAGCAGGGCTAATGATACCAAATCCTCAGGGCTATGAACATTAAATTAAATATTGTATGTATATCAATACACACACACACTGCTTGGCATACTGGCTTGCTCATGTCAGTTTCATTTCCTTCCTTTCCTGATGCATTTATGTTACCAGCATGTAAAGAAAGTCACTAAAGCT
This sequence comes from Glis glis, assembly GCA_004027185.1. Taxonomy (NCBI): domain Eukaryota; kingdom Metazoa; phylum Chordata; class Mammalia; order Rodentia; family Gliridae; genus Glis; species Glis glis. Next base: position 12,622 of record PVJS01018976.1, on the reverse strand, counting down.
AAACACGTGTGTGTGTGTGTGTGTGTGTGTGTGTGTGCGCGCACGCACATATTGATATAAAATTGCAAGCCAGTTGTAGATTTCTCAAATCAATAGTTTTAAAAATAACTACTTTGAAAGAGTGAAAGAACACTAAATTTAACCATTGTATTTAATTGTTAGATTAAGAATTAAGCTGGCTTTCCTTGTTTAATCACTCTAATTACTGAGGTTTCTGAATTTTATGTTTTTGCTACACAAGACTTTTTTAACTATATATTTTAGAGTAGTTCAAATAAAACATGAATTGGTAACAAGAATATTGCAGACACGTATTCAGCTCTAACTACCCATTCTGTAGCACTATTGGGACCAAGTTTCTGGATTATCATTTAGTTGACAACTTAAGACAATTTGTCCTTTAGTTCAAGTGTTGCTTTTTAAAATTTTGAGTGGTCATCTCTTCCACTATCACTTGTGCCCTTTCCAGATTCCTTTGGCTCTCACATTTTCTCACCATGTGTTAATGGGCTGTAACTTCAATACCATGTCTATGCTGTGCTACACTTGAAGCTGGTCAGCCAATCTGGGAGACACTCTTCCTGAGGAAGGAGTCATTTGTCATTTCAAAATTCTCAGTTTGGGAATAGTTTGAACTGTTTCTTAAAGAAAGATATGTAATTAATGATAGTGATATAAAGAATAATTTTTTTTGAAAGCTGAGAACTCCATAATCAGATGAGATACCACTGGTCTTGTCTCTATCATTAAGGAAAAAAAGGAGTGCTGGGTCCACAGCTCAGTGGTAGATGGCCTGCTTAGCATACAAGCCCTGGGTTTGATCCCTCACACTGTTAAAAAACAAAAGGTAGAAAATTACAATTCTTGGAAAAATGAGTCACAAGGATAATGTAATTCAACTAATTGTTCAACCACACTATCAAAGTTGACTTTAGTAAGTCAATGGTCAGATGGGAGGATAGTAATTATCTCTTTGCAAAAATTGAAAAAATTAAACTGAGCAAATACTGAGCTTTGACATTGTAACTAAGGAATAACAAACACACAAACACAGAACAATCAAATCAGATATGAAGAAGAAATAAAAAAAAACTCTTTCTCTATTCTCCCAAAGCATGAGGAGAAGAATGAAGAGCTTTTTACTAAGGGATATTCAGTTTCCCAGGCTAGTTTCTTGTCAGGTACCACAAATATACATAAGTTAGTGTCTAAGACTGGCAACAATAGGTGTTATAATATAGAAGGTTTTATGAAGAAAAAAATTGAAACATCTTCCTAAGCATATTGCTGAACATTAGATTTCAATGGCTAGATGATAAGGGAGCAGACATAAAATTGTTCACTTGGCGAAGAGGAAAGATGAGTTAAGGGCTTTTGTGTTTTGAGGGAATTTGGCACCTGAAGTGAAAGGGCTTTAAAATCAGAGGTTTTTAAAAAAGTTAAATCACAAAGCAGATGGACTCTAACAATCCATGTTGTTTGAAGGTTTCGAGCCTAACCCAAGTTACCAAGCTGTTGTGGTATGAAGAGGCGCTGTGATATAAATGTGCTAACACCAGAATGCTTCTCACATCTAAATGAGTGAAGGCATTAACTCTTAGTAGACACCTTCCCTCACAAGATGCCACTGAGAGAAGGAATAAGAAAATGGCAAAATAAACTTTAATCATTATATGAAAATCTTGCTCTTTAGTAAGTGAATTTAAATTTTTCTGACTTGTTAAGATTATAAAAGCAAATTAATCTATCCATATAACAGGGTTGTCCTTGCTGTGGCCATTTGTTTTTTATGGATTCAGTATTTGCGAGTCCTGAAATCAGGGTTAGCTCTCTCCCTGTCAAGCTCTGTAATCTTCTGAAAACTTATGGAGAACTCTGACCATTTTTCTTCAGTAGTATTAAATTCAGTCAAGATTTAACCTCGGGGAACAAAAAATATATTATACAACTGTAAAACACCCATTAAAAATGTCAGGAGTACATTCATTAATAAGATTCATATTAAAATCATTCACGTGGTCTTTGATTTTCAAGTCTAACCTAAATATCTCCTTTTATAGTGTAATCATCTACTTGTTTCTTTCCCATCCTTGGCCAACTAGGACCAGATGGTCACCAACCATTACATCTTCAAAAACGATTAATACATCTCCCTTTGGCTTTCTCTCTTCTCTACTAAATAATTCAGTTCTTCTTGAGGTTTTTTTTCACAGAAGTCTCATTTTCTAATCCTTTAATTAGCTTGGTGGCTCTCAGAACACTCTTCAAGTTTCAGAATGGTGCAGCAAAACTGAATTCTGATAAAGGTCCAACCAATGCAAAATAAAATGCTTAAAGATCACATAACTAGGCTGAGAGATCCTTGAGAAGAGGAATCAAGTCTTACACATCTTTGCAGTCTCTGAAACCTAAGCAGATGTTCAATAAATGATGAATTAATGGGCCAGCAGACACTGGAAGTCCGCATGTCACCCACCACTAGAAAGCAAACCAAGAGTTACTTTTTTTGTTGCTACTTTTAAATGATGGTGGGGGAAAGGAAAAGAAGCTAACACTGGAAAAATTGCTGCCAAGGCCCAAGCTGATGAACAGACTTGTCACTCCCAAATGTCACATACCATTTAACTTTAAATACAGTAAAAGATGAGACCTTAGAACACTACTTTATGATTGTCAAATTTTACTACTCTGCATAATGAACAGGGGGTCACATTAAATCAGGTAAAACAGTAATGATATTTTGGTTTAGTCAGTAACTTGCATGTTTGTTTTTAATTTTATCCTAATGCTATTATTCCTCTCCTTTTGTATACTTTATGATAGACCTGTACTTTATTAACACTATTTCTAATCATCATAGTTCGAAAAGTCGCTTCTTCATGCAACTTAACTGAGCATGATTTGTTCATACAGTTTACACAGCCATCCTGCCATCTCTGCTCTACGTTTTTATAAAAATGATTATTAGCATGAACTGATCATTAGGTATGATCTAAAAAGTAAGAGTCAGAAAAGGTTAGCTGGGAGCTCTGTGTAGAAGAAAAGATTTATCATCTTTGCCTTATTATTATGGGGAAAGGAGGAGACAATTATATACATAACGTGTTGTTTTTAAAAGAAACTTCTTAAACCAACACCCAACCGATCTACTCCTTGAAGTATTGCTTAGGCCCTCCAATACAAGATAAATGAACATCATTCTTTCCTAGTCCCTAGCACCTCAGGACATATTTTCATTCAATAAACACTTACTCAGAAACTGTTCTGTGTTAAGCACTATATTAAATGTGGGTTTACGAAAATAGACATCTTTTATTTTAACCTCAAATAGTTCACATTAAGAAAGGACAGATTAAAAGTGATGAAAGATCTTTCACATATCCCTGGTGTTAGAAATATTAATAACTTGTCTCTAGTGATGAAACCCAAGGAAATCTGAAAGAATCATTTTAAGCAAGTTTCAGAGCTAACAATTAAAATCAGAATAAGGTTTCAAAGAAAAAAATCAAGAATGAGTCCACCAGTTTTTGAAATTAACATCTGAAAAAGATATTACCACCTGAGAGAAAAGATAGAGATTTCTTATCGCCTGAGAGAAAAGACACAGATTTATTAGAGCAAAAAAGAGAACAAGGGAATGGGGGTTACTTCAGGGACTGTGACCCTAGGGTTTAGTCTTAGTAAATAGAGAGAAGCTACAGAATACCAAAGTATAAAATTACCTTGTGGATCAGATCTCAACAAATAGATCTATAAGTACAACTACTTTCCATTTATTTTGTGAATCAAAGTATACTCAGATTCTTAAATTCTGTACTTAAATTTGTAAATCATTTACATACATACATACGACCACATAAGCTATTTTAGGACATGCATTTTCTGTTCTGAATCCCACGTTAACAGTTTGTGCTGACTTTTAACTTAAATATTTCAAATAATCTTATTGGTCATCTTGGTTAGCTTTTTCTTAGAGTAACTCTTTGTAAAATCACAGGTGTCGGATTTGAGTAGAATTTTTATAAGACCTTTAACTATTTTTGTATGTAAGTAAGATTCCAGTACACAGTTGCAGTGCCAAAGAAGGATTTCCATTTTGATTTCTCATTACATATAAAAAGACAAATTGCAAATCCTAAATGAACCCAAAATTCCCTATTTTCTTTGCCGAGATGTATTTCTTTACAGTCAGACGAAATTAAAAGGAAGAAAAAGCAGGTTTATAATTAGACTGCAAAGCTGCTTCTTCCAGAAGCCTCCTTCTATCTGTCCTTAATGCTCTAATGTTTTAGCCATACTTGACAGATTACAAGTATCCTATGTTTCTTTGTATTATCTGAAAGACTAATTCTTCTAAAGAAGAATGCGTGATATTTTAAAAGAAATACTTTTGAAAGGGTCTCAAAAGTGAAGAAAATTAAGCAAAGAAAATACTTCAAAAGCAGGCTGCTCAGTGAAAAGTGCTGAGCCCTGGAAGCGTGACTCAAACAATGGGTGGGCTGCTCCACTGGTGCTCAGAAGCTGACAAGCCTAACACTCGCCTTCCCGTTCTCTACAAGAGCCCACTGTTCTAATGCACACCCCTAATCCGAAAAACACCAGCGGCTAAGCACTTAAAGAGGTCCGAAATCCCACACGATGAGCTGGAAAACACAAACAACGTGCTCCTCCTGATCCACAGGGATTTTTATGCTATTATAGACTTCATCTTAGAATGGCAACTACTCCACCCATATTTTATGGGAACGGAACTAAAAGAAAATACTTTATTTTTAAAATGTATTTCCAAATCCTGAATTTACCTCCAAACAGGGCAAATTCTTTCTGTTGTTGTTATTGGGGATTGAACCCAGGGGTGTTCTACCTCTGAGCTACACCCTGACCCTTTTTATTTTTTTATTTTTGAAACAGGATCTTGTGAAGTTGCTGAGGCTGGCCTTCAACCTGTGATCCTCCAGTTTCAGTCTCCAAAGTACTGGGCTTACAGGCATACGCCACCGTGCATATCAGGGTTAATTCTTTGGAGTGAACCTTTTGGTCTATTATTATTTATTTGCTTGTAACACCCACCACATCACAACACACACACGCGCTTTCCATAACAACACACTCAGATGTACACACGGACACCAATAATATGTAGTTCTGGGGGAACTTTATATTTCCTACAATGTTATTGGACACATTAGAATTGTATCTGGGACAGATTTTTAAACATTTCTTCTTACCTTCTATACCCCACTGCTTAGTTAGTTGAATTATTTCTGGATGCAAAATATAAGAGGGGGGATAAAAACCACATCATCTCTGTTGCCTATTTTGTAAAAGCAAATGCCAGGTCCTTTAAAAAATATCATAACGTGATCATGTTGATCACAGTGTAGTTGCCATGGGAGGGGCCAAAAGTGGGGTAGGAGTGGAGACAGATAAGTTAAGAATAAGAATAACTTAGAAGGATTTCAGGATGTGCTGGTTCTCCTGTGTGTGTGTGTGTGTGTGTGTGTGTGTGTGTGTGTGTGTGTGTGTTTGTGTTTGTTACTGGGGATTGAGCCCAGGGGCATTCTACCTCCAAACTACACCCCTAGGCCTATTTTTTATTCTTTATTTTAAAACAGGGTCTAACTAAGTTATGGAAGGCCTCACTAAGTAGCTGATGCTGGCCACGAACCTGTGATCCTCCTGTCTCAGCCTCCCAAGTATTGGGATTACAAGCGTGCGCCACCACGCCCAGCTGGTTCTCCCCTTTTAAAACAAAATTAGCAATGCACAGTGACTGCTACTTTGAGGATTCCAAGGCTGCCTTTGGGCTTCGTGGGAAACACTGCCATTATTCTTAACTGTTTTAAGTTACTAGAGGTAAGACTGTTAACACATGTACAACAAATTTTCCATCTCTGGAAGAGATGGTGACTAACCAGTGAATGTCAGAATCAACAGGCTCACCTGTCCTTAGGGTCATGAAAGTGCCATCTTACCTTAGCAATGTCATGGAGTCTTGGTCAGTGTGCTCCTTGTTTTTCACGACAAAGTTTTAGCAATCTGTGTTAGAGTTGTTACGAGTACATTTCAAAGTCCTACAAGTTGTGTGTCTACTGTGAATATTGTGCATGTGAAGGCATCCCATAATTTCCTATGACCAAAGGAAAATTCAGGTTTAGATTGGAGGATTTCTACATGGTGAGTCAGCATTGGTTTCCCTTTCTATTCCAAATAGATATGGGAAGACAATCTTTTTTTATTTTTATTTTTTTTTTAGGGAGATGGTATGTGATTGGGTTAGAAAAATAAAACTGGCTACCATGAAGCATTTATTTCTTCTCAGTAATTTAATATCTAGAACTACAAAATATTCCTAGGAAATTTGTTGGGGTATTGTACTGGGGATTGAACCCAGGGGTATTCTATTTCTGAGCTATACCCCAAGCCCTTTTTATTTTTTATTTTAAAATAGAGTCTTGCTAAGTTGCTGAGGCTGGCCTCAAACCCACGATCCTCCTTTCTCAGCCTCCCAAGTGCTGGGATTACAGGTGTGCACTACCATGCCTGGCTCCTAGGAACTTTTAAGTAAGGAGATATCAAGTAAGAAGTTTTAAAAGATGATTTTGGTTTCTTCCATGATGGGAAAAATAGAATTTAGCCAAACCATGAAAGCTGTCATCTTCTTTCCATGGAATGGAGCTAAAATGTAAACTGTACCAATGCACATTAGATAGGAGTATAATGGTGGTGTACTTAGTGTTTCACACCAAAACAGCCTGGAAGACACCAGCACTTAGCAACCACCTCTGGTTGTCATGGGGATTTGATAGGAGTGGAGGGGAATGTATATGTTCAGTAACTGATGGGCCAGATGAAGGAATGCAGGGGGGGATTAAAAAATTAAATATGGACTAGGGCTAGGGGAACTATACAGGCTCACTATTTTATTTTAAAGGAATATTATTCATTAACATTTAATTGTAATTGATTCATATTCATGATAGCATATAAACAATTTACTAAACAGCTAAAAAGCACAATGAAAAAGTAAATATAAATCAGAAACAAATCTACAAAACATTGCTCTCTATTTTCCATTAACAACAAACTCAAGAAAATCCAAAATTAAGAGCTTACAATATGTTCTGGACTGGGAAGGGAGAAGTGTTTGCAAAGCAAACATACACTCGCACCATTCCTCCGCTTCACCATAATTCTCTGCTCTACTAAACAAATAGGCAGATGTAAGTAGCTACAGGTCAAGATCCCTGCCTGCTTATGAGAATTAATCACATGAGATACATGAAGAAATGGAGGAAGAGATGTTTGTTTTGTAAAAATATGCACATTCTAGATTTAGAAAACACATAGGACTAATCCAGTAGGTATCATGCAGATTGGATTCTACAAATACAAGCATGATACAAAGCCACAATGGAAGACTTCAGTTACATGTATTCAGATACAGATTCCAATACAAAAAAAAAAAAGATAATGCTTGGACATTCTTTGGTTATGCATAAGTAACTCACCTATCTTTAGGATGATTTGTGGACAAATTGCATCTCTAGTAGACTTCCTATTTCTTTGCACTTTGCAGGCTATGTCAATTGCTTGGATAGTATGGGTTTTCAAATAATAAAAACATATGTTAATTAGTGAAGCAAAATACAAAAAGGTAGCCAGCATGGTGGAGCATGCCTGAAATCCTAGTACTTGGGAGGCTGAGACAGGAGGATCACAGATTCCAGATCAGCCTCAGCAATTTAGTGAGATCCACAGCAACCTAGCAAGATCCTGTTTCAAAATGAAAAATAAAAAAAGCTTGGGGTGTAGCTCAGAGATAGAAGGCCCCTGGTTTAATCCCTACTACAAACACACACACACACACACACACACACACACACACACACACACACACAATGTAAATATTGAATTCATTCAATAATTCAACAGATATTTGTAAAGCACCCACTGTATACTTGTGTACCACTTGCTAGGTATACAGTGGTACAACAGATATGGGCCCTGATACCAAGGATCTTTCAATTTTTTCTAAAAATAAAAACAAATAACAAAAAGGAAATAAATAACAAATTAATATAATTGCAATGTAAAGAAGCAAACAGGACAGAGATATGGAGTAAAAATTATAGGCCCTACTTAGGGTAGTGAGGAAAGATTTCTCTGTGGAACTGAGAGCAATATTAATATTTAATATTAATATTTAAAATTAATGATAAGCTGAGATCTAAAGACAGAGAAAGAGACTGACATACCAAACAAGAAGGGCAGAGTCTTCCAGGAAAAAGGAACTGATTGTGTAACACCACTGAAGAGAGGGACCTTTTAAAACCAAGTGCAGTAAGTTTTAAAACCAAGGGCAGGCCAGAGGAGAGGGTTGAAAGCCGAGTATGAGACAACACCAGAAGAGAAAGCAGTGACCAGGTTTTGAAGGTCTTGTTGGCCACAGAACTAAAAATTGGCTTTTGCTTTAAAAAATATTCCGGCTACTAGAAACCAAGCCAAGAAGCCACTGCAGGCAACAAATGACAGTGAGTGGCTTACACTTTGGAGGCTAGAGTGGAGCCAAAGGCAAGTTGATAGTGTCGAGATATGTTGTGAAAGTGCTAATGTAAATAAATCACCTACCTAAAAATATGCATCTATTAATGCATATTTTTCTTTTTGCAGTGCTGGGAATTGAAGCCAGAGGCTCCTGCATGCTAGGCAATTGCTCTACCACTAAGCTATACATCAGCCCCACTATAGATTAATTAATTCTTACAAACCAAAAAAGTACTTCCATGCAAACCATAGGCACATAAAATAAATAAATAAATTGATTTTGTTGTTGTTGTCTTAACTTTGCTTTTCTCACTTTTATTTGGTCATATGATAGAGTGACAGCTCTTACTTATAGGACTGGGTGGCATCTTAGAATTTATCCTGACTAAAACCCATGATTCTTAGGGAAAGTGTAACTTTCCATTACTTATTATTTACTCCAAGATGTCTAGGAAAAGTAAATCCCTTGATTGAGAATTTGGTTAAGAGATCTAGCATGGAAGTGTTCTATATCTACTAAAAACAGATTTTGATGTGTTGGTTGAGACCTTCTTGCCATACCTCAGCTCTTGTTTAGGTAAGAAAATTGATGCCAAGAGGCATTTAGAGACTTGCTCAACTTCACCTAGATAAGAAGTAATTATATATTAAGTGAAAGACACTGTCCTTCACAGGGCGGTGCATGTATTTCGCTCCAAGTCCCTGCCTTTCACGAACTCATAATTTGCCAAACTAACCCATATGTTCTCTCCTTAATAGTATGTCTTTTCCTTTTCATTAATTTTTGCATTTCTTGTAAAGGTGAGGAGGGGAGAAGATGGGTGTCATGACTTTTATGTGCTAGAGGAGTGAAAGGACGAAAGAGAAAGAGGATAAGATAGGAGGGGACAGCGCTGAGAAGATCGAGAGGCTGCCTATTTAAAAACCCACAATGCTATACTGGAGGAGCCTGAGAAAATGTGTTGCAAGGAGAAGGTGAGCTAGAACTTGAAAGGTGAGCAGGAATGGGAAGGATGAAGAGAAACAGAACAGGATGGGGCAGAATCCCAAGTGGACGCAAGGGTACTCCTCTCCTTTTTGCAAGATCAACTTAGAACTTACAAGTGTAAAACTTTCTGAATACAGTATTCATTATTAGCTATATAAACCTACTTATTAAACTATGAATTGAAATCTGACATCTCATTAATTTACTTAAGTAAAATTATCAGGTAACATTCAGAGTAAAACTGAAAGTGCATATCTTTCCCTTTATTTTAGTTATTGCGACATCCTTACTTGCTTAAGCAAAAGGCACTAAACAATATTTTGGTTCTTAAATATAATGATAGAAGGCAATCTTCTTCCCCTATTTAATTTGGAAAGATTAAATTCACTATTAAATTATCTGAGTTGGCATTCCAAAAAATAAAATAAGCCTTCATAAGGAGAACCACTTTTATAAAGATTCCTAAGCTACTATCCTACAGTGATAGTATGTAAAGCACTTAAAAGAGAGTAGCTGATTGTATGTACACACACACACACACACACACACACACACACACACACACTATGTATATGCATATTGAACTGGAATATTATCCTTCCTCTAGATGGAGCATCATTAGAAAACCATGAATAGGCAACTATATACGCATATATATATATTTATATATATGTTACATATATATGTATATTATATATTTATATATATGTTAGAAGTTCTATGCATCTCAATTTTTAATTTTTTTTTTTTGGACGGGAGATGAGACTGTAAATGTCTTTTGTTTTTAAAGATGAGGGAACAGAGGCCTAGAGCCTCAGTCGCCTGAATAAGGTTAGAAGTTATTAGAAGTAGAATGCTGGTCTCCTTATGTTTCCCCTGCTTCCTCTTATTATAACGTTACTTTAATTAATATACACCAACTACGAGGAAATAAAACAAAACTTTTGAAGATATATGTAACTCCCCAATAGAAGCATTAACCTTATCAAATGTAGCAGAACAATCCTATAAATCCCAATATAGAATATTTTCTCTTTCTTCTCCTCTTACTGGATTTATCCAAATAATGAATGTTTCATTGGTTTATACTTTGTAAATGTTACTTCATCCATCCATCCATCCATCCATCCCTCCCTCCCTCCCTCCCTCCCTCCCTCCACCCACCCACCCATTCATTTAATACTAGTGCACTTGTTCCTTCTATTAGGAATATGATAGGCCAATCATGAGCTACATTCATTTTAAGACTTCTTTGTTTTGTCATGAACATTTGGTATAGTTTCTAAATTTAGACTGCTTGGGATCAAACTCTTTCAGATTTTTTCTGGGTGACCTTAGATGAGTCATAGAAATCTCTTTTGGCCTTATATTCTTCAGATTTACTACATGAACCTAAAGCCAGCCCCTTAGAAAATAGAGTTTAATAAGAAACCCTTCCACAAAGTTGGGCTCCCAAAGAACTGTTCTCTCAATGTAGAGAAACTATAATAAATCTACCCCAAATAAGGTGACACCAAGAAACTTGACTGTTTGATCATGGCTCAGTTGGGGAAAGAAAAACATTTCCTTTGAGAATCTATAAACAGGAGGCAGCCCTCAAATGGGTTTACCCACCAAATTTACATTGCTTGTGTCTGAAAACCTCAAGCAGAGGAATGAAAGTGCCCCACATAAGATGTGCCTCAGGCACCTGGCAGAAACAAAGGAAAATTCTTCCTTGAAAAATTCACCTACATCCAGGCCTCAAAGAATTTCCACAGATGAAGTTCCAATGAACATGACCCTACAGTAAAACATTAACAAAACAACCTTAGCATGATGTGAAGCACATAATAATCACTGATTTCTTTAAAAAGGGGATGAGATTTTGTTTTTAAATACCTAGTTGTGGTTTCAGCATCAAACTCTCACCTAAGTAAGTATTCAAAAAATGTTACTTGCTATTTGTGGTGGTTGTTACTATTTTTAGTAATGATGGCTTATAAAATGTCACTTAAAACCAGATTTCTCTGAGATTGAGCTTATGGACTTTCAGCATTTGAAATCTGTTTTCTAATCTTCTCCACAGTATCACACCCTGAGTTACTAGTAAAGCACTCTCTGGTATGAAAATACAGCTTACTCTTCATGACGTACATTATATAAGATAATGTATGTTAAGCCACTATAAACATTCCTAGAAAACAGCATGGGTTCTATAAAAGCTATTTCTCATCTAATTTTTCTTCCCTTGACCAACTATGTGATTGGAAATGTTTGTACTGTTCAATAATCTTTAAAATATTTAATTCTGGAGCCGGGTGTGGTGGCGCACGCTTGTAATCCCAGTACTTGGGAAGCTGAGACTAGAGGATCTGGGTTCGCGGCCAGCCTCAGCTACTTAGAAAGGCCCTCCGCAACTTAGTGAGACCCAGTTTCAATAAAGGATAAAAAATAGGGCTGGGGGTGTAGCTCGGAGGTAGAATGCCCCTGGGTTCAATCCCTGGTACCGCAAAAAAAAAAATTAATTCTGTATATTGTTGGATGATTTTACTTTCTAAGGATGCTTATGTGCACCAATGACAGATTTCTCAATATTCTGCCCTCTGTTTTGAGGTTTCACAGAAATGAAGGAAGTCCAACAGTATTTCTTTTTCTACATATACACACGCATGCATACACACACACGCATGCATACACATACACACACATGCATCGCGGTGTGGGGGAGAGGGAGAGAGAGTGTTAGTTTCAAACACTGAATTATTCTCTATAGCATTTAGGATAAAATACAAAATTGCCAGCCTATACAGAAGCACATGATACTGGCTGCTGGAGTCCTCTATTCTTAACTGGTTATATTAAGGCATGTTTAATGTTGCTCAGTGTTGCAGAAGCACCATGCCTTTTGGAAACCAAAGTAGAGGTTAAGAATTTAAGCTGTAAAGCCAGACTTCCTGGGTTAGAATCCTGGGTACCATTTCTCAACTGTTTGAGCTTGAATAAGTCATTTAAAATCTCTTAGCTGGGCGTGGTGGCGCACGCTTGTAATCCCAGTACTTTGGGAGGCGGAGACCGGAGGATCTGGGTTCGCGGCCAGCCTCAGCT
>PVJS01018975.1:0-34248 GCA_004027185.1 Glis glis | reverse complement strand
TGGTCTGATTTCTAGGTCTTTGATCCATCTGGAGTTGACTCTAGTGCAGGATGAGAAAGTGGGGTTTATTTCTATTTTTCTGCATATGGTTAGCCAGTTTTGCCAGCACCATTTGTTGAAGAGGCTATCCTTTTTCCATTGGGTGTTTTTAGCCCCTTTGTCAAAAATCAATTGGCTGTAGGTGTGTGGGTTTGTTTCGTAGTCTTCTATTCTGCTCCATAGGTCTATGTATCTGCTTTTCTGCCAATACCATGCTGTTTTTATTACTAACTCCCAATGCAATTGTGTTTTGGTCTTCAAATGTTTGATAGAAAGCTACTCAAGAGTGATCTTTGTAAAAATTAGTCACGTAGTATCAACATGACCAAACCTGTATATTAGCTTTAGTAATTTAGAACTAAGTATTTGAGATAAGTAATTTTTTGATGGCTTTCATTCATGTCTTATTAAAACCAAAAATATTTCCCCATTTGGTCTGATGAATATATTTGCAGGAATAAGTTGAAATAAATTTGAATACAATCTTTCACTCCTCCAAAAAAGGTAAGAAAGAAATTAGTGTCATCAAATCCAACAATAGACTGGAATAGTCATTTTAAAAGTTAAAAAGAGGAGTTAAAATAAAAGGGAGACCAAATAGGCTAGTAGAAATTTCATGCTACATTCATTAGATTATAACTCAACATAATTCAGTGGAAAGCCTGCTACATAACTAGACTGACATCACTGAAAACATCCCAGCTAAATAAAGCTTCCAGTAGTTCCAGCACATTATTTTAACGTGGGTTCCTCCAGAAGCTTCCTGTTAGACAATGCAAGTATTTATTTGGTGGTGATTCCAGGAGATGCTGATAAAGTGAGACAAATGCCTCAGAATCACCCGCAGAACTTGTTAAAATACAGATTGCTGTGTGCCACCCCCAGAGCTCCCGATTCAGTAGGTCTGAGTTAGCTCTGAAAATTTATATTCCTAAGAAGTTCCCTGGCAATGTCCATGTTGGTATAGGGACCAGTTTGAGAACAAGTATTTTAAAACAGTCCAAGCATCGATTGCAATGAGAAGCTTCTTTGTACTTTTGTATCTCCATTTCTCTCGATCTTAGCACATTTATCACTTTGATGTATTAGGCCATTTTCTGTTGCTATAACAAAATAACCATGCCTGGTACTTTGTGAAGAAAAGAGGTATATTTAACTCAGTTTCTGAGGCTGAAAGTCCAGGATCAGCAGATCCATCTGTTTGGCCTCTGGTGAAGGCCTCACAGTAGGTGTCATGACAATGGCCAGGGCATGTGTGAAAGAGATCATGTGGCCATGCTTGCTCTTTTCATTACAACTTGCTCATTCAGTAATTAATCAGAGTCCCATGAAAACTACACGAATCTTCCTGAGGGCAGCACCCCAAAGATCTAACCACCTTCCATTAGTCCCTACCTCGTAAAGGCTCTACTGCCTCTACATGGCCATGCTGGGGACCAAACTTCTAGCACATGAAATTGGGGGTGGGGGCAGCTGAACCCAAGCATAGCACTATATTATAATGTTCCCTTTACAGTTCTGTCTCCCTGGCCTAGACTGAGATTCTTGAGGACAAGGACACTCTGCCTTTTGTCTCTATTATTCAGTAATGGCATAAAATAGGCACTCCATAATTACTTGAGAAGGAAAGGAAAAGGAAAGAAAGTCACAGGGAAAAAAGACAGGGAGAGGGAAAGAGAGGTAAGGAGAATAAAAACCCTGCTGGGGGTTTTAAATCTTTGACTAGCTCAGTATCTTGGTTGGTTTCTCCAGAAAGCAGATGCGGAGTCAAAGGTGAAGTGCATGTAGATTTGGGAAGTGCAGGACAGGGAAGGTGGTTCAGGAAAGGAAAGGCCAACAATAAAGTTTGCGTGATTAAAGCTCTGAGCGCAGTAGACCATTGAAGTGGTGGTGATGGTGGGGGCTCTGGAAAACAGTGTAAACTCTTGCTTTTCAGCCAAGGGTTGAGGGCTGCCTCCAGGAGCATTCTCTTCCAGCTTGCTGTAAAGGTCCTGGATGTTGGAATTCTGGCTGGCACAAATGAAAATGGTAAAGAGATCTCAGCAGATATGAATGAAGCACCAGCAACCTCTGCTACACTCTGCTGACCGAAGAGAATTTGCCATTAAGTCATGCTAAAGAAAGAGAAGAAAGCTAAGTTGAAACATGACAACTTGGCATTTTCCTGGTGCATCAATTCATAGATTTTAGGCTTTTATGTTGAAACAATCTATTTTCCAATGGTAGGTATGAGTCCTAGGCAAATTTAAGGAGAGGTGCCATCATAAAATAATTATATCTAAGCCTCACCAATAACAAGCTTCCTTAGAGATGAGCAATTACCTGATTCAGCAGACAAAAAATAGGGCATATTTTTCAGTTTTATGGCCTAGGAAGAGGTCATGAGAGGCAGAGAATCTTTCTGATTCCTTATGGTCCTTAACAAGGAACCAATAATTTTTTTTTTAAAAAAAAAGCAGCCTTCTGCAGTATCCACTTTCGAAGAATGACTTATTGGAGTGATTATAAAATCATCTCTGAAGGTATTCTCCTGGTACTTATTGAAAATATGTTCTTATAAATCCATAGCTAAGCCATGTGAGTATGTCACTGTTGGTAAAGCTGTATTTTCTGCCAACTTAAGAGCACTGTTTACTATTTTAAATGTCATATCAATCCAATATATAAAGGTATGCTTTTTTCATTTTTTTCCTATTTGCAATCATTTCTCAAATCAGCTAATAAAATCACCTTCAAGGTAGTATGACTTATGATTCATTAGCATTCAGTAAACACATTTATAAGCAAGACATAGGGCTAAGCATCATACATGAC
Organism: Glis glis; assembly: GCA_004027185.1. Classification (NCBI taxonomy): domain Eukaryota; kingdom Metazoa; phylum Chordata; class Mammalia; order Rodentia; family Gliridae; genus Glis; species Glis glis. The sequence goes on along the minus strand of PVJS01018975.1, from coordinate 31,395 downwards.
ACAAAGAAGAAAATATGGTCCTTGATTTCAAGAAATTTATGAACTAATAAAGGAGGTGTCATGAACACATAGAAAAACTAAGATTGCTAAGTGTCATCAGAGAAAGTAGGTTATGGAAAGTCACAGAGGGGAAAGTCAGTTTTTTGAGGGAAGATAAGATCTATGAGTCAAGTAGCATTTGAACATAACCCTAAAGCACTTGCAGGGTTTGCAAATGGAGAGAAGAGGATAGCATTCCATGGATATAAAAGAGGACAAAAGCATGATAGCAAAATAACTTGGGTGTGTTATGGATATGAGCATGGAGTTCAACTTGACTGGTGCATGGAGTATATAAGAAGACAGAAAAACAGAGCCAGAACCAAGTTTGTAAAAGATAGTGATAGCTGTACATGTACACTGTCCAATACAGTGGCCATTAGCTGCCTGTGTCCACTGAGCACTTGAACTGTATCTAGAAACATTTCAGAGACTGGGGAGTAAAACAAAGAATGTAAAATATTTCAACAATTTTTAAATGGACGACATGTTGAAAGGATAGTATTTCTAATATATTGGCTTAAACAAAAGTATTACTTCCTTTTGTTTTTAAAATGGTTATGACTATTTTATTGTTTATTTTTAATTGAAAAATAAAAATTATATACATATGGGTATAATGTGATGTTTTGATATATGTATCAATTATAATGGGTAAATTAAGTGATTTATCCATTTTATGGATAAATATGATTAAGCCAAGCTAATTAAAATATCCATCACCTCACATACTCATTTGTTGTGAGAACACTCAAAATATAGTAATTTTCAAATGTACAATACATTATTACTATATAGCTACCATACTGCACAATAGATCCCCAGAATTTATTCTTCCTGTCTAACTGAAACATTCTACCCTTTGGCCAATATCTGCCTATTCCACCACCCCAATGCAGGGCCTGGTAACCACTACTGTGCTATCTAATTCTAGGTATCTGACTTTTTTAGATCCGATATATAAAGGGGTCATGCATTTTTTTCTCTCTGCCTGGCATGATGTTCTCTGGTTGTGGCTTGCATTGTGTGCTACTGAACAATGCTACTTCAGAAACAATAGCTAAAGTGTTCATACTTGGTAGGCAGGGGAGGGCTTTAGGACAGAGTGAATGACTAGGTGACATGATTATAAATCTGCTTCAAGATGATTCATCTTGATTTAAAAGGGAAGGACTAGAAGCAGAAAGAGGAACAAAGCATAGAAGATGTAATGAAGTAAATGGCAGTGGGTGTGCAGAGGAAACAGGTGCAAGTGATGCTGGGAAGGTAGGATTGGCAATATTTGACAGCATACCAGAAGTAAGGGTATGAGATGCAGGAAAAGATAGAAGTCAAGTCCACTGCCACATTTCTTGAAAAAAGTAATTGGAGTAAGTATGAAGGTATTAATAGAAAAAGCAAGATGGAGTAGTTTTGAAGACAAAGAGATGTATTCACTTGGGAAACCTGAGTTTTAGGTATTGTTTCAATCAGCATTCTCACTGCTGTGACCCCAAATACCTGATGACCACAACTTAGAGGAAGGAAGTTTTATTTGTTCTCAGTTATGCAGGTTTCAGTCCCTGTTAGGCCGGTTCATGTCTGCAGAGCTCAGGAAATGGTGGCAGAAAACAGAGAGAGTGGGGAAAGGGTGAGGGAAACATATCTAGTCCGCGAGGCCACAGCCCTAGTAACCAACCTCCTCCAACCACACCCTTACCTTCCTTTGTCACCATCCAAATAATCCATTAATTCATGATCCAATTATGTCACCTCTGAACATCAATATAGGAGCTCTTCCAGGGCCATTCTATATCCAAACCATATCAGGTATCCATGGGACATGTAGGTGAGGTAGCTGGGCAGGCACTTAGGGGTATATAAACACAGCTCCTGAAGCTTAGGAGATTTCTAAGACCATAAGGAAAACAAAAATCACGAAAGGATTTTAGACATAATTTTTACCCAAAGAATAGAGCCTATTTTTCTTCTTTTATCAAGCATGGAGGCTACAGCTCCACATGCAATTAAAACACTATAACAAATTTTCAAGTGTCATCAAGCAATGGTGTCTGAAAAGAAAATTCGAGCTATGGCAAGGCATGAAATAGCAGAAATCTCGTCCTTCACTCAGCAATTATTTATTGAGCTCCTCTAGGGGTCAGGCACTGCAGAGCATGTTAGAGAAATGCAGACAAATAAGGCATCATGCTGTCCCAGGAGTACAGTCATGATTCTCGGGTAAGTTGATGGTGTTAAGGAGTAATAAAATTGGTATGAAAATTTGTCAAACCTTTAAGCTATAAAGATTACAACCTCTAGTAAAAACAAGACCTGAGACAGAATGGGGTGGATACTGCCTAAGTTTCAAGAATGGTGCTATTTTCATTTTGTGACTGGTTTTAGTATGTTACCATACCAGCCTTAACACCATCGAGCATTCTGTATCATTCAGCTGCAACTGTTTTTAATGCTGATCTCCAGGAAAAATTTCATCCCAATGGAGACAAAGCCTGTTCTGTGCTCTATGGCATTTTATGTGTCTAATTTTAAAATATCATTTCCCTGATCAAAAATACCTATAGAAGCCTCCTTACAGTCAAGAAGACCATAAATGCAGACTAGAAAAAGAAATTCATTTACTAGTGAGGCAAGTAAAACGCCATATCAAATTCTCAAAGCTGGATTAGCTGAAATCATGCCAGGCTTCAGAGACGATTGCACAGAGGTTGTTTGTGGCACTCTAACAACCGCAAACAAGATGCTTTGATATGTTTGGGGGCAGGAGAAGCAAGGACATTGAAGAATCATTGTCTTCTCATGAAGTCTGCCCCCTGTGTTAAAGGAATAAAGATCACAGACATTCTTCAGAGAGAGAGCAGACAGTGCCGCAGTTAAGAAATCGAATGGTTATGAACAGAAGCTATCACCGTGCCTGGCAGAGCATGTAAGTGCCACACAATATTAGGTGTGTTCTGTCATTCCCACTGACTGTGGCAAACCCACAGTTTTTCCAGGTCTGTAATGGTGGCTCTGGCAAAAGACAATGCAAAATTCCTTACAAAAGAAGACACGAGTCTTAAAAAAAAACCTAAGTATGGTGATTCCTTACTACTGATAAAGTATGTAGTTACTTTAATTCATTTCTCTTGCAAAATCAGGACAGAAAAATAGATGTGGGTCCCAGATCCTGTTTTGTCAGAATCCTGTTGATAAGTTCTAGGACAGAGCCATGGCATTGGGTAGAAAGTTGACAGCAAGTCTTTAAGCTTATAATTAACCCTAAAAGCAGAAAATATGATTGAATGATCATTCTAATAACAGAAGAATAAATGATGATACAGTGACAGATCAGACAAAGGAGTTCTTTCTCAGAGGAAAAATATTACTGCAATTTCCATTTTAATTTGAGCTAAGCTATTATTTAGTAAAACTCTATAGATCCTTAAAGAATATTAAATGGGATCTTCTAAGCTGTCACTGGAATACACTATAACTTTATCTTTTTTCTTCTCCACTGCTTCAGAAGTCCTGGCAGTAAAACAAGTGTAGAAAAATGGCATTTTATGTGATCTGTATAACGATTATAGAAAATCAAGGCGTTGATCTAATCCTCATTTCACATTTAAATGCTGACATGGTCATTGCCCCTTTCTGGTTGTGACATTTGTTTAAGTTTAATTACTGCACAATTAGAAAGCTATCTTGTTATATTAAATGTACACATTGATTTAAAAAAAATAAAATGTCTATAGCCTATGCTCCCTAAATACCAGCTAGGGGAAATTCACACTAGAAATAAGAGAAATTGAAAATACTTGATACAAAAATATGCCTTTTAGGGGGAGAGATAGTTGACCTTTCCTGAGTTTTTACTAAATGCCAAACATTAGGTAAAGTGCTGTATATATAACTTAGTTTTCACTTTACCTTTTAAGATCTTAAAACAGGAATACCAGGGGATTGGCATAAAAATGTAGAGTCCAAGCTGGCTGTAGTGACACAAGCCTATAATCCCAATACTTGGGAGGCTAAGACAGGAGGATCACAGGTTTGAGGCCAGCCTCAGCAACTTAGTGAGATCTTCAGCAACTTAGAGAGGCCCTGTTTCAAAATAAAAAGGGTTAGAGGTGTAGCTCAGAGGTAGGATGCCCCTGGGTTCAATCCCTAGTACAAAAAAATAAATGTGGAGTCCCAAGCAAACTCTATCCCCACCACGCTCTCTATATTCCTCGCCCACAAGGGTGCTACTCCCATAGCCTCGGAGTTTAGCCTGGCTGGCTGCATGGACTGCAGTAACCCGGAGACCTGGTATAAGAGGCTACAAGCATAAGGGGACTAGCACACGTGTATCTTTGAAACTCACATGCAGAAGAAAGGACTTTCTAAAAGTGTTTTTCCCATATTTGTCACACTAAACTAAAAGGAACATTTTGAAGATTTCTCTTAGCCATATATAATAATTTCCCTATTTTCAAATAAACAGAAAATGGTAGGAATCTAGTAGAAAGGTTTTACAAGCATAGCAGGATGAATCAAATGCTATAGTCAATTGCAGTGTTGGTGGAAGCAATAGGAATATGAAGTTGCCTATTGAAAGCCTAATTAGAAGTATTGATTACAAGTTACAGAAATCAAGCTGAGCTAGTTTTTAAGAAAACAAGGGAAGTGGCAAGATAATGAAGTTTCTTAGGAGATACAAGAATAAGTTGAACAGACTAAACTTGGAATCAGAAAAGCTCTAATTTCCGACATTCCTTTTTAAAAAGTCTACCAGTGATGGCCAAATAAGTGCATGAAAAGATTCCCACCATCACTGATCACTGGGAAATGCAAATCAAAATCATAAAGAGACACCACTTCACTCATTGGGATGGCTATTAAGGAAAGGAAAGGAAAGGAAAGGAAAGGAAAGGAAAGGAAAGGAAAGGAAAGGACAATGGTTGGTGATAATGTGGAAAACTGGGAGCTTTGTGCATTGCTAGTGTAAATGAAAAACGATGCAGCCACTGTGGAAAGCAGTATGGCCATTCCTCAAAAAGTCAAATATAGACCTAACTTCTGATCCAACAGTTGTACTTCTGGGTATATTTCCAAAAGGACAGAAAACAGGGACTTGAACAGATACTAATGTTCATAGCCAAAAGGTGAAAACAACCCAATGTCCATCAACAGATGAAACAAAAGGTAGTGTGTGTGTGTGTGTGTGTGTGTGTGTGTGTGTTATATATAAGCAATGGAATATTATTCATCCTTAAAAAATAGAATTCTGGCACATGTTACAATATGGATGAACCTTGAAGACATCATGTTAATTAAAATAAGCCAGACACAAAAGTACAAATACTGTATGATTCCACTGGTATGTGATACTTAGAGTAAATTTAGATATAGAAAGCAGTATGGTGGTTGACTGGAGCAGGAAGATGGAGGAGTAGGAAATTTTTATTCATGAGGACAGAGTTTCAGTTTGGGAAGATGAAAAAGTTCTGAAGATATATGGTGATGATGTTACACAACAGTACCAATGTACTTGATGTCACTAAACAATACACCTCAAAGTTATTAAAATGGCAAATTTTATCTTATGTACCAATGTACCACTTTAACAACAACAACAAAAAAGTATGAGAACAGGGAAAAGACGACTGGATCTGATCACTAAAGGTTATCAGCTTCTGAAAGAGCCATTTCAGCAGAGATGAAAGCCAGGCCGGGAAGGCTTTGTGTTCCCCAAGGGGTGATGTGAACTGGAGGCAGTAGACAAGGCTGTTTATAAAGGGCCTTGCCACACCATGATCTACTTATTGTAAAGGACTCTGGACTCTGAATCAATCATTGATTTCAATCGTCAATGCCACTTTTTAGCTGCATCTTTATACATGAAAAAAGGATAATTTTTTAGAAGCCATGTATTAGGTCGTTGACTTGGTCTAGAAAACCTGAGTATAGTTCCAGACTCCCTACTTAATCAGTAGCAAACTTTGAGGCTCAATTTGTTCATCTGAAAAATTAATACTTGTTCTGTTCCCAGAGAAAGTGTGAAGATTAAATAAAATATCATTTACAAAACTGCTTTGTAAACTAGGAAGTGCTACAAGACATAAAGTACCTCAACTGTAAAATAAATACAAATTTAAAATAAGAGCCTTAATTCTCCCTATTGAAAATAAGGAAGGCACTTTCCTTCCTCTCTTTTCTTAGAGGATTACCTCAGAAAAGTTCATTTTAAGTACTTTCTCTTCTATTTGAAATGTATTTAAATGCTTTTGAAGACTAGATTGGCATTTTGTTACCTTATGACCCACTAAGGTCTTTCTCAAGAACTTGAGAGACATCTCTTTGAAATGCAAACACTATGAGCTATAGCACCCCTACTCCTGGTTTCTGTGGGAGGGTAAGAGTCTAGCATGGATAGGTCCCCTGCTTCAAGTTTCAAAACTACTTTGTGTCACAAAGATATTAGCAGTTTAATTCCCCCTTGGATAAAGCCAATTAGCTAACCCAGATGGTCACCTCCAATTATCAGGTGAATTTAGGATGAACTATGTTTGACAAATGGTGGTATCAAATCCTCTCTTATTTGAGGACTAGTTACTATTTAACCTGAGAACATGGAACAGTTGTATCCACTAAGTTATTTAAAAGGATGAGGTTCTTTTCTGTTCTGTTCTTTTTCAATTTCTTAGCAGATTGCCTATGATGCACATAACATTCTAGTGTAGTATTTATTCAATAATAAAACTATTTTCTTTCTCTATTACCTTTGTGGAGAGGTTTTCTGAATTGGGAAAATATTTTTTCTTTAATTGTATTTCCTTAACATTATTTAAAACAAACAGAAACCTGCTAGTAACTTAACCCAGCATTCAGCTTCAGACTTTTAACACTCATGTAAGAATTTTAATGGGGGAATTAATCATTGACCAGATGGAATCAGGTATCCTCACCATCATTATCTTACAATACAAGGAAATGGGTGTGGAGAGACGCAAGGCCAAGCAATGTAAATAGAACTAGGAAACCGGGAGAGAGATTGCTCACAAAAGCGGGGAAGCTCATGGCCCTCCATAGGCGGTTTTTAGCAGATGGGCAGACAACTGGTGTTTTTCACAGTTCATGGTTCTGCTAAAATTCGATTACCTTGACTGCATGTATGCCCATCAATTCACATTTCAGTGGCACTGAATTGCTGAAAGTATTTCAGTAATATCCATGAGTCTCCCAATGTCCCTGGACACTTGGGGTGATAATCCTGAAAGAATTATTTGGTCATCTTCATAATGTTGGTGTTTAATTCATAGAAAAGATTTTGACGTTAAAACACTAGTGCAGTTTTCTAACCTCTTAATTTTAGCTCTCAAAAATATTAAGCCAAAGGATATATTCCCTTACTACATTTAGGCAATTAATAGAACAAAATATTCTCCAAAGAACAGATATATAGTTGTTCTATTCCCTCCTGTCAGCCAATCAGATAGTCTCTAAGGTGTATAAACAGGCATCAGAATGGCGATGGAGGACAGATGAGGGGGAAAACATAGAAATAAAAGGACAGAAGTAAAGAAATGAAAAGTGAAGCATCTGCCTTTTGATTAGCAAAAAGAACACTACAGTTGAGGTCTCACTATTGACGTTTGTGTTTGACAAGTAAGTATATCTACACCTTAAGAAGAGCTCATATACATATTGTATCTCAGGTTACTCCATGCTGAACTAATTGACTCAAAAAGAAAACACTTTATTGGATGACGCAGGTCATTTAGGGGCCATTTAGCCCTATCTTTGACATGATTTCTGTGGTAGAGGTCTCTAGAAATAATTGTCAGTTTGGCTAATAGTAAGTGAAACTAGGAAAGGATAAATGTATGTAAAATATTATCCTCTCATTTTAGAAAGTAAGAATAAAACAAGACAAAGTAGAGGAGAAGAAAAGAGAAACATGCAGGTGTTTATATTTTAGCAGTCATTACAAATAATAGCTAATAGATGATATTTAATCTGTTCTGGATTTATTAATTTCTTTTCAAAACTAACTGGGTTTTTGCTTCAACTACATCTTCATGAAAAAGTAAAATTAAGAGAAATAAAATTTATCCACTTATTATATTACACATAGAGCATTTTCTACAAAGTAATGCCTCTTTATTTTTTGGTACTGGGAATTGAAACCAGGGGAATTACCTCCCCAGCCCTTTTTTTATATTTTTATTTTGAAATAGGGTTTCACCAGGTTGCTGAGAATCTTGCTATGTTTCTGAGGTTGACCTTGAACCTGCAATCCTCCTGTCTCAGTCACCACGCCTTACAAGTAATGCATTTTTTAAAAAATAAAATGCTTAGTTGTAATAAAACTGAGGAATGGAATTCCCTCTCCTCACAAATTAAGTTAAAATTAAAATAAGTTAATTAAAATAAAATTTAAAAAGCATTAAACTCCAATTTAAGAAATGGCAAACCACATAACTTAGCAACATTAAGAGTTTAATAGGTAGTTTATCAATAAAAATAGTGTCATGTTATTTAATTCTCAACATTGTTAATCCTACAAGAGATGCTACCTTGTAGGAATTAAACACCCAAACCTTACAGCTACACTGGGGGTGGGAGTCCATCTCTGACACTCTTTCAATCTCCAAGTGCCTCAGTGTCTTAATTTGGAAAATAAGGATCACAGTGATGATGATAAAGAGGAGGAGGAGGAGCATACCTCATGTGTTTGTTGTACAGATTAAACAAAGTAACACATATAAAGTGTTTATAAGAGTGACACACAGAAAGTGATATGAAAGGGTTATTATATTTTATAGTCACTATAAATGCTGAAATCTGCAAGTACTGTTAGATAGGAGAAGGAATGGTAGCTGTCTCTAATACCTCCTGCTGATACCAATCATGTGCCACCTTGCTTTATTTGGAAATATGCATGCCATTGGTTCTCCCAAAGACTACTATTACACAGCAAGCCCTCCTCCCCCATCTTACCAGACGGCTCCATTTATTAGGTTTGGGGTATCTTTCTTTTGCTTCTCATAGCACTCAGCAGCTTCTTTAAATATTGTACAACCACAAATTAATAAATATATTAATATATTATAATGAATGACAATTTGAAATTAAATAATTGCATATATTAAATAAAGTCACTGCTGCTAAAATGAATTACGCCAACAGAAGAGATTTTTGACAGAAATTCTTATACAAACGACATTATTCAACATTAAACCCTAATGAAATGCACTGTATGTTTAACATACTACTATTCTGCTAACACCTTGCCTATTAGACACTGATCCTCAGATCTAGGGTTATTTTGGTGAATGTTTTCATCTCTCCTCTGAGATACAAATGTTTATTCCTCATTATTAAGAAGTAAGTAGCAATGTCCTTATAACTTTCAAACAAGAGAACAACATTCTGAAGACAATATAATGATGTGTTGGATAAGAATAATTTTGTTCCTCTCAGAAACAAGCATAAAAAGCAAATGAGTTTGTAGGTAGAAAAAAATACACACACATACATACACACACACACACACACACACACACACACACACACACACACACTAAACCTCCGAGGATGGGTCTGTTGGATAATGTATCCCAATTGCCTAGGAAAGCGCCTAGATGAGACCCATCCCAACAGAGGTGTTGTGAGCTCTGGATCAGTGTGAATTCAGGAGTTACAGGCGCATTGAGTATATAAAGACACAGCATTGGATATGATCACCTAGCAGAAGCATGTTTATCTTAGTTCACAAAGAAATTCTCTAAAATTGAATTAAACATGATCCCATAGGAGAATAACTTCATTTCTAGTATTCATTATAGTTCATTCACTTGGTGACCAGTTTTCCTAGTTTGTATTCTAATAGATTGAAGTGCAAAGTAACAAAGAAACTACAACAACAACAACAAAAAACTTATTGTTGTGGCTCAATGCACTTCACACTTAAATAAAAGATTCCATTTGAGGAGGTAACAATATTTGGTTTTTGTTCATGTACTTCTCATTCATGAATTTGGTAAAATGGTCATGAACAAATGTTTGCAGAAGTTCCCTGTGAATCTATAGCATGCTTACACTACTCTAGCGCTAGCATAGGAAGCATTTGCAGCCCAGTTACATATTTATGTTCCCTGACTCGAATCTTGCTAGTATCATCATTACCTACAAGATGAAATATAACCTCTGGGCTGCATACCCTTCCAGCTCCTGTATTTTTATATGCTTTTATTGGTGCATCATGGTGAGGTTCAGCGTGATAGAAACACACATGCACACAGTACTTTGTGTGTTTCCCTCCAGATCCCTTCCTGCCCACCCTCACCTCCCCGAACATGTTAGTGAGATGGGTAGGGATACCTTCATATGTGAGCACAGCATTATTTGAACTGCTTCCTTCATCCGTTCTCCTTTTCCCCTTCCTCCCTCCCTCCCTGAGCCCCCTCTAACACAGCATGGTGTAGGGATGAGTGTGCACACTGCTTCCCACGCCTGTGCCGTGGCCTGTGCTTTTCAGAACTGGAGCAACACTTCTCTATCACTTTTCCCAAATGTCAGTGTCCACACACAGAGCACCCTCTGCTCCTTCTGGAAGTCTCCGTGCTTCTTTATGAGACCACTCCTTCCTCTGTGCTTACTTGTTCTTCCAATGAATTTATTAAAATCAAGGCTGGTCTGACTCAACTCTGAGTCTACCAATGCTGGAATGAGGCCTGCCACAGGGAGAAATGTTCCTCTGTTAAGTCGAATTAAATTTACCTATCTGAATGAGGTACAATATAGTAGAATTGGTTATTTTGTTAAGTGTACATGAAAAAAATTAATTACTGTGCTCTAGAAGTGCAGTTACTTTAACAATTTTAAAGACACTGGTCATTTAAAAAATAAAAATTACTATTTGGGTGAAAAATGACAAATTACCCAGTACCCCGGGATGAGTCCATGTTGCAGTTGGATCCATTCAGTAAAACCCACGTCAAGCCGGGCGTGGTGGTGCACACTTGTAATCTCAGTACTTGGGAGGCTGAGACCGGAGGATCCAAGTTCGCAGCCAGCCTCAGCTACTTAGTGAGACCCTGTTTCAAAATAAAGAATAAAAAAAATAGGGCTTGGGTATAGCCCGGAGGTAGAATGCCTCTGGGCTCAATCCCCGGTACTGCCAAAAAAGAAAAAAAAAAACCCACATCACCTCCAGTCTCTTCAAAATGCCACTCATGGTACCATTTTAACAAGGCAGAAGATGAGCCACAAACTCCTGCCTACGAAGTTTATGCTTTTTAAATGCTCAATGCTTTAATCTGGAATTTTAGTATAGAACAAAAATGACAAAACATTCTGAGAGTTTAAAATTGCACATTTCAAAATCATTAAAATCCTGCTCACTGCAAACACAACAAAAATAAATAATTACAAAGCATTCCTACAGCCAGGCACAGTGGTACATGCCTATAATTCTAGTACTTGGGAGGCAGAGAGAGGAGGATTGCAGGTTCGAGACCAGAATCAGCAATTTAGCGAGAGCCTGTTTCAAAATAAAAATAAAATAGTGCTGAGGTTTAGCTTGAAGGTAGAATGCCCCTTGACTCAGTGCTCCCCCCCAAAAAGCAGTCCTACTGTACAAAGTTTAATTGCCCAAAGCAAAAGATACGCTCTCACTATGTCTATCCTAACTTATTCTGTTAATCGCCAATAACAACATTCAGACTTAAGGTTTCCAAAAAAATGAGAAATCAATAAGAAAAATCTTCCTTGGAATTAATACTGGACTACGAGTTGTCTTTCTTGAGTTCTTTAACTTTCTAGTGCCTCAGTTTCCTCATCTATTCAGTGGAACAACTAATAATTCTGCTTTAGAGTGGGTTCAGCACTTTTGCATGGTGTGCGTTCACTGGGAATATCCTCAGTTGACACTGAATGGATGGCTTTGGACATGAATCATCATTCTGAGATCAAACTGCTTGCTGTGTGACAATGGGAAATTATTTAACCTCTCAGTGCCTTAGTCAGCTATATAATTCACTGGACTCAATATTCATGTCCTTTTGCCCTTCTGTCTTCTACCATGTGAGGACACAATTCTTGTCCCCTAAGGCCAGTGCGAAATAAAAATGTGCAGGACTTCTATTTCAGAGTTATTAAAAAATTCAAGACAGTGACAAAAGAGCATTGAACTAAATGCAGCTAGCCACCCCCACCAGGGTCCCGTGCAACTGCAAGGTCCTGAGCAATGAAGCTGATCCTGGCCTCAGCTTCCTGCTGTGGGGATAACAGCATCTATCTACCACATGGCACTGACATGAGGACTGAGGCCATACATATGCAACAGTTAGAATAGTGCCCGGCACATAGTAAGATTATGTAAGTGTGAAATATCACACTCACATATAAGATATAGGTAAGATATATAAGTGTAATAAATGTGTAAACAACAGATACTCCCAGGGACTGTAGAGAACTTTTTGAGTTATAAACAGTCCTTATTCCCAAAACCTAATTTTATCACATAAGCACATGCTGTGGTCTGAATGTCTCCCCATGTTCTTGTGCCTCTAGAAGGTGACTAAGTCTTGAGGGCAAAGTTCTTATGAATGGGATCGGTGGCCTTGTAAATGGGCTGAAGGGAACTAGTTAGTCTCTCTTGTTCTCCTGCTTTTCTGCCATGTGAGGACAGTGTCCATTCCCCTCTTGGCCTTTTGCCCCTGCCTTCCACCATGTGAGGATGTAACATTTGTCCCTTCTAGAAGATGCAGCCATGAGGGAAGCAGAGACCAGACTTTCCCCACAACCAAACATGCTAGTACCTTCATCTTAGACTTTCCAGCCTTGAGAACTGCAAAAAAATTAAATCTCTGTTCTTATAAATTACCCAGTTTACATATTTTGTTATAGTTGCACAAATGGACCCAACAGAGCAAAATGAAGACTGCTGCCAGGTGTGGTGGTGCTCGCCTGTAATCCCAGTACTTGGGAGGCTGAAACAGGAGGATCAAAGGTTCGAGGCCAGCCTCAGCAACCTAGCAACCTAGAGAAACCCTGTTTCAGAAACAAAAAAATGAAAAGGACCGGTGGTGTAGCTCGGAGGTAAAAGGCCCCTGAGTTCAATCCCCAGTACTGAAAAAATAAAATAAAATAAAAAATGAAGAATGCATGAAAAATCCTCACATTTTACACCCTTTATTCTTTGGATCTTTCCCCTGGACTTTTCTCCTACTATAATTGAATATCCTTCCATTTCCATGTCATTCTCTCTTCAGAGAACTCAGAAGAAGAGAAAGATGTAAAAGTAGGATCAATATTTTAGCTTCTTCAGGGACATGCAGAGAAAATGAACTGCCTAAGAGCTACTGGTCAAACCTCATTCTTAGAAAGAATTAAGTATTGGAATCCAGAAAGAAAAAATTTTTGAGAAAAGAACAATGAAATTCAATCCAGACCTAACTAACGGAATCTTCCCAGGTCTGTCAAACTTGGAGGAGAGAGATCAAAGGAGAAAAACTGCAATATTAGGATACAGCCTCTAAAGGCCATTTTTGCGCCCTGACTGCCCACGTTTACTTTGTGGAGAAAAAGTACTCTGGCCCAAAAGGAGGATAGTAGAATTCATAGTGCCTGTATTGATTTTTTTTAATATTTTTTATCTGGACTTGACACGTATCTACATTGGAAAAACATGAAGTCTGAAACAAACACTGTGCTAAAGAAAATAAGTTATAAGAATTATCACGGAAAGTCTCCACTTTTTCTAGAAGCAGAAAATGACTTCAAATATTCTATCTAAAGATCTTTGAAAAGTAACAGCATCTCTTGCCAGTTGTAAAAAATAGTATGGACAGTTTCACTTTTCCAGACATTTTCTTTATATCCTAAAAAGGAAAAAATCACAAAAATACATAGCAATCACCATCATTATCATTGTAATAATGATTTTCTTCCAAGAAGCTTAAAGCACTTGCTAAACATCATTTTATAATGAAAAGAGGTAAGTGGATTATTGGACTAATGGCATTCCCATCATTATCTGGATAATGTAATAGCACCTGTGGCGAGTTTTAAGATAGTTGAGAAAATCAAACATCTAAGAAATATAAAAAGGCATAGGAATTTCTCTTACTTTGACCTCTGCACTTCATTTTCTGTATGAAAATATCTGGATGATTGAGTTTGGATAGCTCATAATTTAAATTATACCAGCAGGACTTTAAGACAACATAATGATTTAGAAAATGGGCAGCCAAATAGGAAACGTCATGTTATTCTATCAGTCCACTTGCTCAGTGTGCTTGACTCACAAATGGAGCAGTTATTTTAATATTGGCATCCATGATTAACCCATCCCAGCTCTCTGTGAAAATTAGATTCTTTGGGGATAAACACTCAGAGAATAGAACAAATCTTATTGGTCAGCTTTTATTAGTCCGTTATTACTCCATCACTATGGGAATTTTTTGGTAAATGAAAAAGTAATGTTTTATTTCTTAAAGCACGCCATTAGTTTTATCATTTTTCTTTAAGATATAGTTAGAATATATTTCTTTTTAATATTTTCAGATTTTAATTTACTATTTATTTTATTTTGTTTTATTAGTTGACAGAATTGTACATATAATGTACAACATAATTATTTGGAATATAGGTATTACTTCACATACTTTCATTTTTTTGTGTGGTGACAACATATACAATATATCTCTTGAACTTGTTCCTTCTATCTTGACCAGTATCACACCCTCAGCCCTGGGTAACCACCACTGAACTCTCTACCTCTGTGGATTTAATTCTTTTAGATTCCAAAGATAAGCGAGATCATGTATTTTCCTGTGGTTGGCTTATCTTCATATAATGTCCTCCGGGTTCATTCATGGTGTTTAAATGACAGGACTTTGTTCTTTTTTTTTAAAGACTGAATAGTATTGTATTGTGTATATGTATAACGCTTTTTCTTTGTCCATTTATCTATTGATGGGCACTTATTTCACATCTTGGCTATTGTGAATAACAGTACAATGAACATGGGAGTACGGTTGTCTCTTTGAATACTGATTTCATTTCCTTGGGATAAGAACCTAGAAGAGGGATTGCTATATCGTATAACAGTTGTATTTTTAATTTTTAAGGAACCTCTATACTATTTTCCATAATGACCATACAACCTACATTCCCACCAATTATCACTATGGATCTTGAACTCATTTAACATATAGGTAGCAATGATGTCATCTATCTGATGCTCTATTATCACATTTTACCTAATCCTTGTCAATTAATAAGTAGTTTATTCCTCAAATGTATAACTTTAGCAAAATCATTTAAAAGTGAGACAAACATAATGTCACTATCAGTATTACTATGTGAAAGATGTTGCTCTAGAGAGAGAACTATGTGAATGTGGACTAACTCCTTAAACTTCAACTCCTTAGTTTTCTTGACTGAAAAACTGTCATAAGAACAGTATCAAAATTCCAGCAGGAGCCTAGCAAAGCAGTTTCTGACTACCAGAGCAATTATTTTTGAATAAAGGATCCACTCAGGAATTCTGGGGAGTTACCTCAAGTAGAAAAAGAGGGGGGTTGAGGGTTGTAGGGAGGGGTGATGAGCTAGGAGCATAAGAACTGGGAGGACCAAAGAAGGCTGACCTAAGCCCTCCCTCGGGTCCACCAGACCACCTCAATGTCACCTGAAGACATCTCTGAGTCCTTGCTGTCTCCCATATCCACATATAATCTATCAGCTGTCAGTGCTTCCTCCAAAATATATCTAAAGTTTTACCAACCACTCTAATTCCAACACTCAAGTCTACATCGCTGTCATTTTTTTTTCAATTCTCTTTTTCACTCCCGTCCCTCCCCCTCAAAATCAGCTCTCAGCACCATTGCCATGGCGATCATGTTAGAGCCTAAACCTGATCTTGTCACACCTGTACTTAAAACTTTCCAATGCCTTCCCAACTACTACAGAAGAAAATGTTCAAAAAGGTCTCCCATTACCTATCAAATACCATTTCCACACTCCCCGCTTTCCTTGCCACAGCCAGAATGACCTCCTTGATGTTCCTCAAGCCCACCTCTGTGGTAGGGTGCCCACAATCTGGACCACTCTTCTCTGCGACACACACAGGGGTGTCACGATTCCTCCAGATCCTTTTCTATGCCTCCCCGACCCTTCTCCATAAACAGTCCCACCAGCACCATGTTCTATCTCACCCTTCTCCACAGCACCTGCCACCACCATCGGACAAATCTATAACTCACTGTTTACTCTCTGCTCCCCCACTAAAATAGTAATTTCCTAACAATTTTTCTTCATTTTTTCATAGTGTCCCGATAACTAAACTTCTTATTTTGATGTTCAATTTATTTCCTCTGTTGACTAGTCTGTACTGAGATGACAAACTCCTTACTAACCTCAAGAAACAAAAAAACAATTCCCTGACTTTTTCTTCTTTTTCTTTTCCTTGTCTTTGTTTGTTGTTGTTGCTGTTTTTGTTTGTTTTTTACATTATCTCTATTTTTCCCAAGCTGGCCTTAAACTCCTGGGCTCAGGTGATCCTCCTGCCTCAGCCTCCCAGGTAACTGAGATTACAGGCAACACCACCACATCCAGGTGTGTTGGTCAGAAGTCAGGCCCCTGACTTCTTGATTTGGTTTCTACTTTTGAGTGAACTGGATGCATTTAAGGTTTACTATAAATAAAGTAGTTAAAGTGTTTGGCCTCTGATTAGTAATCAAATATTTCATCTTGGCTGAGTTCAAATTCAAACAATCCCCCAAAATGACAGCAAGTCTCATTTTTTGAAGAACATTAGATAGCTTTCAATGAAAGATCTCCAGTCATTATATTTAACTATGTATCAGTGAGAGGACTGGATTCTCATGATCAGTCAAGTACAGATCTTTACGTTCTGACTTTGCTTAGTAGGAAGGGTAATAATTCAAACATGTAGTCAGTATGAAATGCACCTTTTTTGTGGTTTTCCAATGAAAATAAAATTTTTTCTTTATTTTGAAAATTGCACATATTTATTGGGTACAGCATGTTGTTTTGAAATATGGAATGTCTTGTGGAATGTCTAATCAAGTTAATTAACATATTCATTGCTTCATATATTTTATATTTTTTCTGGTGGAAACACTTAACATCCATTCTTAGCAGACTAGATTCCTCTTACGTAAAGTAAGTTTTGTATCCTTTGGTCAACATCTCCCCAACTCCACCCCGCCCCTACTCTCTGGCAACCACCATTCTACTCTGCTCCTATCAGTTCAATTTTTTTTTTTTGCAGTAATGAGGATTGAACCCATTCCACCTCTGAGCTACATCCCCAGCCGTATCTCTTATTCTTTATTTTTGAAACAGGGTCTCACTAAGTTGCAGAGGGCCTCACTAAGTAGCTGAGGCTGGCTGTGAACCTGGATCCTCCAGTCTCAGCCTCCCAAGTACTGGGATTACAAGCATGCGCCACCACGCCCAGCCATGTGATCTTCATATATGGTGAGATCATGAGGTATTTGTCAGTGCCTGCCTTATTTCACTAAACATAATGTTAGTATATAGGGATCTATCACGGGACATACTTTTGTGCTCACACAAAAAAATTCCTATTAAATAACCAATATTATTTGATCAATAATAATATTTATGATTTAATCTGAATTTTAGAGACAAAATCATTGATAATTAAAATCACCCATGATTTTCATAATCTAGAAGTCCCCTAAAATTATGCGAAATAATTCAACAGAATGTCTGCTAATTCCATTAACGTCAGCATCAGGCATCATACTAAAACTTAAGCACATTTTAAACAATGTGAAACTTCAAATATTTTGACAAGAAAATAAATTGCTCAAACCAAATGTTCACCTTTTACTGACTGATGTGAGACTAAAACAAAGAAAGGAGAATGAGCTTATTGATCACCCCAGACCATTTTCTCACACTCGTGTGCTCATCCATTCTTTCAACTCTGCCCGCTGTAGTGTCTCAGTCCTCACATTCCTGACTCTAGGCTTGAACCTAGCTGAGGTGGATCTAGAGCTGTTTCTTATTAGAGTTAGCTCCTGATATGGGCCAGATAGACATGGAAGAAACATACTTTGCCTACAGAGCCCCCCAAAATATTTTTCTTTGACCCCCAGCTCTTAATTAGCACTCAGCTTTTTTGTCACTGATTTCCCAGTATGTGTAACACTTGCACATCACATGTATCATGTTGACCTGGGAAGGATCATCTTACCATAATCCAAGTACCAGTGGGCCATCCAGTCAAGTGTGTAGAGGAAACACAACATGGAATCAGAAGACCCAATGTGAATCCTAACACTACATTGCTCAGCTAAGCTATGGTACATTTCCTCTTTGACCTTAAGTCTCCTTAGCTGTAAACAAAGGAAATGATTCTCTCAGATGAAAGTTTCGATGCTAATCAGAAGTGTGATAATTCTTTTGTGAAACTGTAAAGCAGTACATAATATAAGGAATGCTTTTTATGAGGCCTCAAAAAATCTCTCCTTAGCAAAACCAGATTCCTCAGGTCACATTTCTATCCCTGCTTCCTATTTGGGTAAAGTTCACACCTCAGGGAAGTTATTTTTCAGGTTGAAAGACTTCTAGTTCCATGTGCCTCTGTATGAACTGAAAAGCAAGTGCACTTTGATTGACTAATGGATGCATAACTTGGAAGAACAGTGAACTAAAATGGGACTTAGGTAATATTAAGGTGACACTGAGCAGTATTCGAGCAAGAAATACTTTTAGGTTTCAGCTGAAGGAGACAAAAATATTAAATAGAAATATCTATTTCTCACAAAAGCCCCATAGAGGTTTCATTTATCGAGGTCAGTGGACACACTAAAATCTATGGATCACTTTAGAACAGGTATAACCTTCCGGGAGAGGAAGGTGAAAAACTTGACTTCTTTCTCTCCAGATAATCTCTTCTCTGATGTGACAACTTTCCTCAACTTTCATGGCCTTTCCTCTCTATATGTTCTTATGTCAAACCACATCCATTTACTGTGATTGTGGCTATGTTCTCAAGCTAGATAGAACTTGTTTATAGGTGTGTATTGATCCCAGATACAAAAGATGATACATGCATATGTCTAATGAATCAAAGTTGGTCAAATAGCTAGTCATTGATTGCAGGATTAAACCAGAGAGCACTGGTTCTCAGTAATGGCCAAAAATCATAACACTTACAAGAAAAGGCTCTATATTGGATTATAATTACAGAAGACACTAGAAACAGACCTAGCCTTAAGAAAAGATGAAATTAAAACTTTCCATTTGGCCCTTCCTGTTGTTGGACATTTCCACGATTCCATGACTTCCTTCTCCCACAGGGCTTTCATGCTATTCTCTAGTTTCCCAGAAAAACAAGCACACACACACACACACACACACACACACACACACTATCATAATTCTCCTAAATTCCATAAAAACCTCTGTCTACCTCCTTTCAAACATGGCTCCTTTAGCATCACTTAAGTGCTGATTATTCTAATTCTCGCATAAATATAAAGGAGCTACTGCCATTAATATCTTAAATATTTACATTTACACATAAATGTAATCTTTAACCCTAAAATTCCATCTAGTTGTAACTTTTACAGACTATGATAGTTTAAGTGCAAAATATATGTGATGATAAAAAGATTGATGGGTACATTTACAGAGACAGATAAGTAATTGCCAAAGCCAGAAATTAAGTGCATATATGTCTGTGCATGTTGTATATGTTCTTAATCAGGGGGAATGACCTTTAAATCACATGATTTTGGACAACCTCTTAGTCTATTATATGTGAGGCCAACCATGAGATAAAGCAACTATTTTCTCCCTGAGCCGAATAAAATATCAAACAGACAAGACCTTTGCAAAACGATTCTTGAACTTGTGTCTTATGTCTTTTTTAACACCTTAGGCAAAAACGATTTTAAATTGGTTTCGCACTTTCAAATCGTTCATGATTGTAGCAATCCTTATTCTGAAAATTCTTTCTGATGTCTTTATCTGTATGACAGGTTCTCAGAAAAACCTATTCTTTCCACTTTCTGAAAAAAAGCTACTTATTTCAAGAAATTCTCTTTAGGGGCTCTCTTTCAAAATTATTCAATTGGGAAATAGCTGTAATAGTGAGGTAAATCTATACATAATTATTACATTTATTATATAATATTTACATTTTATATAATTCTCAAAATCAAGAAAATAAGTATGAGCTCAGTTTTATGATGAAGGAAGAAAAGCATATGTACAATTTAAGCTGACAGAGCCAAATATAATACTAACTAACAAACTATTTGTAGAAGAGTCTAATGCAATTAAAATCAAGAATCATAGATCCTAATTCCACTGCTCGCCACAGTAACTTCACACAGCAACCACTCTGGATTTCATTTTCCTCCCAGCAACACTAATATTTGCCCAGCCAGCCTCAGAGGGCCATGCTAAGAATCCAATGAGATAGTAGATTCTAAAGCATCATATTCAAAAGTCGCATGTTTTCTCTCATATGAGAAAACTAGAGAGGAAAAAGGAAAGAAAAGAGACCTCATGGAAATAGGACAGAGAACAGTAGAGCAGTGGAAGGGAATTGAGAGAAAGAGGGGTAGAAGGAAAGGGGAGGTATGGGGAAGGACCAAATTATGCTATGTGCATATATGAATGTATCACTATGACTCACTATCATGTATAATTATAATGTACCAATAATGTTTTTTAAAAAGCACTTTATTGCTTTAGTATTACTATTTAGGCAAAAACTAATGGAAATTGTGTTTGGTTTTCAGGAAAGCAGAGGCTTCCAGCTTTTACTATTAAATTCCAGAACTAAGGCTGAGACAGGAGGATCCCAGGTTCGAAGCCAGCCTCAGCAACTTATCGAGGCCCTCAGAACTTAGTGAGACCCTATTTCAGAAATAAAATAGGGCTGGGGAAGTAGCTCAGAGGTAGGACACCCCAGATTCAATCCCCAATACCACCAAGAAAGAAGGGAGGGAGGGAGGGAAAGGAAGAAGTTCCAGAACTAAAGCTTTTTAGTAGCTTAAATTTTTTAACTATCTGAAGAAAATACCAAACTGCAGATATGGGGCAGATCTTGCTGATGATATGACAGGTAAGTAAGTGGTTACAGTGGGACACACCTATAATCCCAGTATTTGGGAGGCTGAGATGGGAGGATCACAAGTTCTAGGCCAGCTTCCAAAATTTAGCAAGACTCCCAGCAACTTAGTGAGACCCTTTTTCAAAATAAAATAAAAGGGGCTGGTGGTGTAGCTCAGAGATAGAATGCTCTGGGTTCAATCTCAAATACCAAAAAAAGAAAAAAGAAATCATGAATGTTTTGAAGTGCTCTTGAGGACAGTGGGAAGACAGCTGGAAGTTGAGAACACTAACCAAACTAGCAGAGCAGGAGTATGAGGCGGAGTGTGCAGAGCTGGCTCAGGGACCTAACGAGCCAGACTTCTCTCTCTGTGACTTGGAACTTTTGTCATAACTCTGGCCTTGAATGCCCTAAGCAGTTGACTCCAAATTCATCTAACTCTTCTCAAAAGAAAATCTCTTTGAATAAGGATGAAGCCTTCTCACAAACCACTCTCTACTTGCTAGCATTACGTATTTCGTAAGCAGTCAGAATAGAAAAGTTCAAGCAAATTTTATAAGCTCAAATTTTTCTCCCTATATTATTGCTTTCACCTTGTCATTCTGCTGCATAGAAGTTCTGTGTCTTCTCACTGACCATAAGATGAGGTCCATGTGGCTTAGGGAGCCTGACAAGGGTCATAACAATACACTTCAGCTTTCCATTCCCACACCATCTCCTGATGCCCCACAGCACCCATATACTGGTGTATAGTCATGTCATTCCTTCCTTGGCCCCATGCACAATTCCTTTTCTCTACATTCAAATGCTACCCATCCTGAAATTCCACTGTAAAGATCTGCCTCCTTTGAAGTCTTCTTCTAGCTATTCCAAGCCAATGTCATCTATCAATACTTGGAAAACTGTTTGCAAGTCTTGTTTTGCCTTTTGATATTATCTGATTGTTTCACAAATATTTCCACATATAAATTATAAGCACCTAACAAATGAATGAAACTAAAAGTGGGGACAACCTCCAGAACCAAAATATGAAAAAGCAATCAATAACAACCAACAAAAGATGAAGGTGAATGTAAGTGTTAATGCCTCATGATCCTCAGAATTTTCATAGTGTTGTTTTATTAGGGTGGATGATGATTTAGTTCTATAAACTATAGAAGACTGTGAGATTGAGTTTCCATCTCCCAATGATATACTTTGTATAATTTAGTCTATGCTTTCCTGAAAATGCATTAAGTATCAGAACAGAAAGACCAATTGTTCCCATTAAGACTGTCACTCAGCCATGTACACACATCATTAAAAAACAAAAAAGTACATTGGAGACTATTATATTTAATTAATACCAAGTATAGGTAATAATATTTCTGAACATTTTTAGCTATTTGTCATTTATTTCTTCCACTTGAACAATCCTTTTCTATTGAAAGTCAAAAAGAAACGAGACAAAGAAATAGAACATTTCGTCAAATTTTAACCTTTCCTCTGAACCACTTCACAATCTTAGTGCTAGTCAGATTTTTTTTTTTTTTTTTGCGGTACCGGGGATTGAACCCAGGGGTGTTTTACCTCCAAGCTACACCCCTGGCCCTATTTTTTATCCTTTATTTTGAAAATGGGTCTCACAAAGTTGCAGAGGGCCTCACTAAGTAGCAGAGGCTGGCTGCTAACCCGGATCCTCCAGTCTCCACCTCCCAAGTACTGGGATTACAAGCGTGCGCCACCGCACCCAGCTCTAGTCAGATTTTTGATGGTTGTGAATTTACCACTACCAAATTCAGACCTTTTTAATAATAAAATAAATATGTGCACAGCTTGATTATGTTTCTCAGCTGTGCTTCTTCAGTCTTTCTGAAGGAAAGTATTATCAAATAGAATAGGATTAAAACTCAAGATATAAATACTCTGGGTCTATGTCTTTCACTTATCTAAGGCATTTTACATCATGTAGATTTTACATTTTTCCACAACTTAGTATATTTTTAGTTCTTATCTTTTTTAGCAGATTAGAGGTTAATGAAAACAACTCTGGTGAGACATGCCAAAGATTAGTGTTAAGGGAGCCAATCTTTGGAGTTAATGGGAAGAGCTTATAAAAACAGCTGTGATATACTTGTTGTTGAAGCCAAGTTGATTATTAGAAAAGAGCACTGAGACAGGACTAGAAACCTCAAGACAGATACAAAATTATAAACTTTAAAAATTAACCAAAATATACAGATGAAGTACAAAGAAATCTGTGCAAAAGCTAACGCGGGTGGAATATTTCTATGCATAAGTTGCACTTTCGTCATAAGTTGAGCTTTTTAGAAGTTATGGAAGTAGGCTTGACTTCATATGAACTGATCATTACCACTCCTCTGAGAAAGTCCCCTGAGGGCTCTGAGATTGCACCACCTACAGTGCTCCAAATTCATTTGAGACAAGTATTTGTGTAAAGGTTCCCTTGCCAGACTCCCTCCTCCACCTGACCCTGGCCGCAGGTTCTCACATTCACATTTATTCAGATTTGGAGATTCCACTGATAAGATTGGGTTCCCAGTCTGCTTTGATAACCTACTTACACCTTTTTGTGCCCTGTGTTTAGCCATTTTATTTCAGCATGAATATGAACATCTAAAAGAATAGATTCTGTTTTTTGCGTCATGTAGCAGAACCCAGCTTCACATTCATGAAAATCACTATTACAAAAGAATACTGCTACTAGTGTGCCTTATGAAATGAAGGAACCATTGCATTGTGTAACATCAGACCATGAGTTTTGAAGGATTTTCAATTATTACCAATGGTAAAATGGCAAAAAAAAAAACTGTTAAGGACACGATACAAGCTAGTTCCCTTTTATGGTTCAGATAGAGAATGTCCCCTGAAAAAGCTCATGCATTGATGTGATCAGAGTTGATATAATTAAATCATGAGGGTTATAATCATGAGTGATTATAACCTCATCACTGGATAAATCCATTGTAATGGATTTATTGGTTGGTAACCTAAACAGGTGGGTGTGCTGGAGGAGGTGGGGCACTAGGGTGTGGCTTTGGGGACTGCTTGTGTCCTTGAATCCCCGTGCACTTTCTCTCTCTCTGTCTCTCTCTCTCTGTCTCTCTCTCTCTCTCTCTGTCTCTCTCTCTCTCTGCTTCCCTCTGCCATGCCCGAGCTCCACCTATGTAACCCCGCCTGACATGGACTGAACCCTTGAAATTTCCAGAACTGTAAGTAAATAAACTTTCCTCTAAGTTCTGGTAGTCGCTCATTTTGGATTATGGCACTATATGAGATGCTGACTGAAACATTCCCTTAAAAACAAATGTTCTAGCGGGCGTGGTGGTGCACGCTTGTAATCCCAGTACTTTGGGAGGTGGAGACCGGAGGATCGGGTTCGCGGCCAGCCTCAGCTCGCTCTCTCTCTCTCTCTCTCCCCCACACTTAGTGAGGTCCTCCGCAACTTCGTGAGACCCGGTTTCAAATTAAAGTATTAAAAAAATAGGGCCAGGGGTGTAGCGCGGAGGTAGAACACCCCTGGGTTCAATCCCCCATACCGCAAAAAAAAAAAATATTCTTGATTCAACCCAGGCCTAACTCTGTCCCTGTCATGGATTCCCTCTAAGAAATGCCCTCAGCTTGTTTGACTCGGCATTATGAGTGTGACCCATATTCTTTCTTTCAGCAATTCAACTTTATAATACTTTTAAATAGCAATTTACCTCTGTTTCCATTTTCTCACCAGGATTATGATTGTTTCGGTATTGTATGAGTTGACTGCATCTTTTCCTTTTCTTTCCCCCATCTCCCAGGGGAGATAAATGAAGTATTACTTTCTCATAACATAGTGAATCTATAATAAAGTTTTGAGAGATAAAAGATCATTATGTGATATATAATCTCATTTTATATGATATAGTTAGCTAATATCATATAAAATACAACTGAACAGATTTTATTTTGTGTCTTGCAATTGTATAAATTGGGCTCCACTCTACAAATTCAACAGTTTAGATAATGAAGATACATATAACTAGATTCACAGCTCCCTGTTTTTGCTAGGTCTCTTTTCTCAATCAGGAAATTCCTCCATCTCATGCTCATATTAAATCCTATATATTGTTCAAATTTCAACAGAAATGCTATCTCCCAAAAGAAGCCTTCCTAAAACCACAAAACTTTTCTCATCTCCTGCTGACTCTGAGGGTCTTTGCTCTCTGTGTTGCCTTCTGTGCTTCATAATAAAGCCCAAACCTCCTCCCACAAAAACACATCTGTTCTACCACTCTTCCTCAAAACCCTGCAGGTAGCCAAACATAACACAATGAAACCAGACGTTTCATCTAGATCAGAGTCAATCCATCACTAATGAGCACTATAGATATGTTACATTGAAGGAGCTCATCAGCAGACTTCATTGTTTTAAACAAATGCATTTATGATGGGAATTTTATACAAATTATATGTAATTGTAAAAGACACACAAGGGGGATGTGTTAGGGTAAAAGACAATTAATAACTTCTTAAATGGACCATTTCGAGATGTTATCAGTGCCAACAATACTTTGCAAAAAAAAGTTTAGTTAACAAAAGCTGGACTCTGAAATCCAATTCCAAGCAGGAGTCAATGTAAACATGAGGTTCAGCAAAACTATTGTAACTCTTTCAGATCTTCTATTTTTCAACTTGTTACTACTGTTTACTATTTTAGAAAGAAATATAAGCTTTATTATATTTTACCTCATTGAATTGACCAGGGCTTAACCTTATGTGTGAAGTATTTTTAAGAGAATATAGAAGTCTCATAAGTATTAAGATAGCTCTTTCCTCATTTCCTTTATACTTACACATAATTGGAATCCGTTTTCTTCCACACAGTGCCTCCTGAAATGAGCTTGATCTCTGCCAATTTCAATGAGTTTCATATAGACAAAAATGTATCTGTGTGTGTGCACGTATGAGTTCTCCAACCATAGGCATTCTTCCTCCTAAAACACACCATTTACAAAAGGCAAAGCAAACCAGATCACAGCATGTTTCGCCAAACCCAGCCCACCCACATATGAAATGGTCATTCCAGCCATTTTCATAGACATATGTCAGAATAAACAAAATATATAGCACTATGGTTAATTTCGCAAGCTTCTTTAAATCTTCTCTAAGGTTTGAATCCTAAATAAAAGTGCAATGTGATTTTCCCTACCTAAAAAAATTGACATTTTTGTGTTGATCTCATTATCAGAGTTTCATGATTAAAATTCTATAAGCATATATAAGGAATATTAGAAAAGCATAAATAGATTGGCATGATTTGTGGTAAGTATGAAATCATTTATGCCATCTCAAAGTTGTTCCTAATTAGCAGCAGAGTTTTGAGTGAGTGACATCTAAGGGTTTAAAATAATTAACACCAAAGCAGAGTTTTACTTTGGTTTTATATTTATCCTAAATATTTTTATGATGATAAAAACACTTATCATGAGATCTGCCTTCTTCGGGATTTTTAAGTGGAGGATACAATGTTTTTAGATACAGACACAGTGTTTTCCAGCAGATCTCCAGAACTTATCTTGTATAACTGAAATTTTATACCACTTGAAAAGCAACTTCCTTTTCCCTTCCTCCCACCTCCTAGAAACCACATTATTGTTTTTTTTTATTTTTTTTTTTTTGCGGTACCGGGCATATTATTGTTTTTATGAATTTGAAATTTTTATATACATCATATAAGTGAAATCATAAAGTATTTGTCCTTCTGTTACAGACTTATTTCACAAACTATGATGTCCTCCAGACTTCTCCACATTGTCCCATATGACAGAATTTCCTTTTTTTAAGGCTGAATAATATCCCATTATATGTATATACCACATTTTCTTAACCCATTCATCTGCTGATGGACATCTAGGTTGTTTCTACAACTTACTATGAATAATGCTGGCAATGAAGATGGAAATGCAAATATCTCTCCAAATATCCTCATGTCTATATTTCTGAATAAATACCCAAATGTGGAATTGGATCAGATGACAGTTCAATTTTTAATTTTTTATTTGGTACATTATAATTATACATTATATTGGGGTATAGAGTGATAGAAACAACTATCACACAACTTTTGGAGCACTTCCTCTGAGTCCTGCCCCCTTCCCTTCTCCCTGTGCGTGTCTTTGAGATTGGAATTTGTTATTTTGTATTCATACAGAGCATTATTTCAACTGTTACACTCTTTATATCTCTGTTCCCCCTCCTTCATTCCCCAAACCCCCTCAATTACTACATTGGCATCTCTGTTCTTCTACCTGATGTTACTCTTATTTTGTAATTTCACTCTATCTTCCACATATAAGAGAAAACATACATCTATTCGTTTGGGGGGGATTGGCTAATCTCACTTAGTATAATATTCTCAAGTTCCATCCATTTTCCTGCAAATGATATGATTTTGTTCTTTTTTATGGATGAGTAGAATTCCACTGTGTGTATATACCATAGTTTTGTGCTCCATTCATCTATGATGGACACCTAGGCTGGTTCCATACTTTGGCTATTGTAAATTGTGCTGCTGTGAACATGAATATGCAAGTATCACTATAATATTCTGATTTCAATGCCCAGGAGTGCTATCGCTGGGTCATATTGTAGTTCCATTCAAAATTTTCTGAGAAACCACCACATTGATCTCCGTAGTGGCTGTACTAGTTTGCAGTCCCACCAACAATGTATTAGAGTTCCTATTTACCCACATCCTTACCAGCATTTATTACTGTTTGTGTTCTTGATGATCACCATTCTAACTGGAGTTAGATGGAATCTCAGTGTGGTTTTGATACGCATTCCCCTGATTGCTAAAGATGTTGAACATTTTTTCTAATATTTATTGGCCATTTGCATGTCTTATTTTGAGAAGTATCCAATTCAGTTGCCCATTTTTTGATTGAGTTATTTTTTTAGTGTTAAGTTTTTTAAGCTGTTTGTATATTCTCATTAGGCCTTTATCAGAGGGATAGGTGGTGAGTATCTTCTCCCATTCTGTAGGCTCTCTCTGTAGACTCTTCATGGTTTCATGGTTTCCTTTGTTGCACAGAAGCTTTTTATTTTAATGTCATTCTGTTTATTAATTCTTGTTTTAATTTCTGAGCTTTTGAGGAAGTTTCTACCACAACCTATATGTTGGAGTGTTGACCCTATGCCATCTTCTAGCAGTTTCAAAGTGTATGATCTAATTTCTAGGTCTCTGGTCCATCTTGAGTTGACTCTTGTGCAGGGTGAGTGGTTTGGGTTTAGTTCCATTCTTCTACATATAGATAACCAGTTTTCCCAACACCATTTAATTTTTGAGGAACCTTCATATTGTTTTCCATAGTGACTGCATCATTTTACACTCCCACCAACAGTGTACAACTGCTATAATTTCTCCATATCGTCTTCAGCACTTGTTATCTTCTGATTTTTTGGTGTCTTTATTAATAGGTATGAGGGGATATCTTATTGTGATTTTGATTTGTATTTCCATGACAGTTAGTTATATTGAGTATCTCATCATATACCTGTTGGTTATTTCTTCGTCTTTTTGGATAAATGTCTGTTCAAATCCTTTGCCTATTTTTTAATCACACTGTGTAATAGTTAGGATTTAGACTATCCCCCAAGACCTCATGGAGAGTAGGCAGCCATGTTGGAGATGGGGCTTGGCTGAGGAGGGGCCCCTGGGGATGTGGCCTTGGAGATTATATATAGTTCCTCCTACTCCTCCTGCTCTCTCTCTCTCTCTCTCTCTCTCTCTCTCTCTCTTTCTCTCTCTCTCTCTCTCTCTTTCTCGCTTCTGGACTCCATGATGTGAAAGCAGAATATTTTCTCTCTCCCTCTCTCTGCTTCCCTCCACCATGTCTTGAGCTCTGCAGATAAGCCTGACATGAACCTCTGAAATCTCCAGACTGTGAGCAAATCAATCTTCCTTCCTCTAAATTGTGTGGTCAGTTGTTTTGCAGTGAGAATGTTGACTAAACCAGGTTGTTTGTATTGGGAGTTTTTGTTTTTTCTAGTTTTTGTAAGGTTTTGTTTTTTGCTTTGTTTTTGTTTTGTTTTTGTTTTTTTCCTTTTGAGTTGCATGAGTTCCTTACATATTTTAGACATACGGCTTACAAATATTTTTGCTCATTTATTGATGGCCCATTTACTTGGATGATTGTTTCTTTTGCTGTGTAGAACCTTTTAGATTGACGTAGTTCCACTTTATTTTTGCCTCTGCTGTCTGTGCTTTTTTGGTGTCATATTCAGGAAATCATTACCAAAACCAATGTCAAAGAGTTTATTCCTATGTTTTCTTCTAGGAGTTTTAGAGTTTCAGATCTTATGTTTATGTCTTTAATCCATATTGAGTTGGCTTATTTTAATCTGGTATAAGATAAGAGTCCAGTGTCTTTCTTTTTTCTGTGGATATCCAGTTTTCCCAACACTATTCATGAAGAGACCATCTTTTCTCCATTGTGTATTCTTGGCATCCTTGTTGAAGACTAGAGGACATATATTATCCACACCACTTGAAAACTAATGTCCTGTTATCTACAATGCCAATTACACAAGACCACCATTCTAAAAACTATTATAATATTGAGTGAATTCCACTGATTAAAGACTTGAGAGCTGTAGACTCTTAAAAGTTTCTGTTTTCTTAAAATTATAAAATTTTATAAAAGGAAATAATTATAAAGTTCTCTGTTCCTTAGATTTAGTCTCCATCCTTGTCCTTAATAGATTTTATTCTACTATTCTTTCATAACAATGATACAATCCTCTTTTGCCTACTTCATTTCTCCCGTAAAGCTATTGCTGTTCTGTCATCTAAAAACAATCCTTGAAATACTAGGGATAAGTTTCTACCCAAGTTTGTGAGAAAGAAAAAGAGATTATGGACATAGACTATCTCCTTATACTTATATTGTAGTCACATAAGGTATTTATGTTAAATGTTTAAAGTAGGTTTATATTGTAAAGCCCATTAACATATTAAATGTGGGTTTTTTAGAATTTTATTGATACAATATGATTATACATCATCGAGAGATTCAAAGTGATACATACATACATGCACAAAATATCTTTTGGTGTGGTTCCCTCCTAACTCCATCCCACTACCCCCTCCCACTCCCCATACATACAGTATTAAAAAGCTTCTGTAAAGCAAAGGAAACAATCAAGACTATGAAGACAGAGCCTATAGAATGGGAGAAAATCTTTGCCAGCTTATTCTCTGATAGAGGACTAATATCTAGAATATAAAAAAACTAAAAAAACTTAACACAAAAGAACCCAAATAATCTAATTTTAAAATGGACCACTGAACACAATTAAATATTTTAATTCAAGCATGTTTACATAATTTTCTACACCCAAATGTTGAAATCTACTTTTACAATTTGGATGACAATAAAACAATTACTTTAGACTTCCTGCCACTCATATTCTAATGTTTGGTTATTAACTAAATGGTGAATAAAACTACTTAGAATGTTTTAATAGCTCTAGTATTATATAAAATAAAAGCTTTAGTTTTATCCTTGTCCCACTTTTCTATGTGTTAAATAGGATTTGCCAGGCATCTCAAAAAATAGCCCTACATTTTCTTAACTATAAAGTCCAGATTTTTGGAATTCACTTCCAAAATTGTTTTTTGTGTCACCAAAGAACTTTTTTTTAAAGTATTTAATTAAAGGGTTTCACCTCCTCTCAATTGTCAGCACCATACACCATTCCATGAGTTTGAATGCACAGTCACCTAACTCTTATAGTTGGTTAAAAGTCATTTTCCCTTGAGAAGCTGAATCTATTTGGAAGATAAATTTCTAGGTCAAGAGTAAGTATGTATGAAATGGGAAGATATCTTTGCCAGCTACTTTTCTGGGGAAGATTAAAATCCAGAATATATAAAGAACACAAAAGACTTAACAAACACACAACACACACACACACACACACACACACACACACACACACACACAATCAATAAATGGGCAAATGAACTAAAAATCCAGAATACATAAAGAACTCGAAAGACTTAACACCAAAAAAATCAATAAATAGCCGGGCGTGGTGGCGCACGCTTGTAATCCCAGTACTTTGGGAGGCTGAGACCGGAGGATCCGGGTTCGCGGCCAGCCTCAGCTCTCGCTCTGTCTCTGTCTCTGTCTCTCTCTGTGTGTCTCTCTCTCTCTCCTTAGTGAGGCCCTCCACAACCTCGTGAGACCCGGTTTCAAAATAAAGCATAAAAAATAGGACCG
>PVJS01018974.1:0-34245 GCA_004027185.1 Glis glis | reverse complement strand
TTAGTGTGTGTGTGTGTGTGTGTGTGTGTGTGTGTGTGTGTGTGTATGTTACTGGGGATTGAATCCAGAGACATTCTGCCTCTGAGATTGTATGCATGAGTCTGGAGTTCAGGAGAGAGGTCTGGGCTAGAGATTTATTTTATTTTTTACTTTAAAACAGGGTCTCACTAAGTTGCAGAGGCTGGTCACAAATCTGTGCTCCTCCTATCTCAGCCTCCCAACTGGGATTACAAGCGTGCAGCACCATACCTGGCTAAATGTTGCAGTATTTTGAAAGAAGAAAAATAACAAGGACAGAAAGAAAGGTAGATGGCATTAATATATGAGAATAACAAATAAAAGATTCCAATATGCCTGTATAGAGACACAAAGCCAAAGGAAATAGGAATCCCAGAAATGAATTTACCAGGGGATTTTAGAGATGCCTACTTATTAGGAACCATTTCAAGCACAGAATTCTGTGTCCAAACAGCCAACAGTACAGGGGCATAAGTACTTCTGAGTTGTAAATAATTGTGAACCAAGAAGAAAATTCAGAATTAAGAGCTAAAAAGAAAGATATCCCAAAATTTGGATAACCAATTTCCAAATTTTGGGACATCCTGATCTTCAGTGGTCCATCCACACAGGATAATCCCATGTTCTATGATGCATATTGAAAGAAAAATAAGTAGAACCACATAGGGCATAGTAAGATTGGTACATTATTCACTTATTTATCCAGAGTTTATTTTTTGAAGAACAAAGACACTCTCTAGATACACTTTGAAGGCAGAGCCAACATGGTTTGCTGATTGACTGAAGGTGGGGAGTGTAAAGGGAATGGTCAAGGGTGACATCGAAGACTTCATCTTGAGCTGCTGAGAAGGATGGATATGCGACTGTATACGTGAGTCTGGAGATCGGGAGAGAGATCTGGGCTAGAGATTTAAATGTGGCGTGCATAACATTCACATGCCATTTAACAGCAACAAATCGAAGAAGGTTGCCCTGGAATTAGTTCAGCTGGAGAATAAAATGGAGCTCCAAGAGTGGAGTTCTTGGTCTTCCACAGTCTCAAGGTTAGAAAGATAAGAAGTACCTGGCAAAGATTTCCTCTCATTCTGTGGGCTCTCTCTTTAGACTCTGCTTTGCTTCCTTTGCTGAGCAGACAACAGATGAATGGATAAAGAAACTGCAGTGTACCTACGCAATGGAAGTTTACTCGGCCATAAAGAACAAAATTATGTCATTTGCATGAAAATGGATGGAACTTGAGAATATTATGCTAAGTGAGATTGGTCAGTCTCAGAAAGTCAAGGGTCATATATTTTATCTCATATATGAAAACTAGAGAGAAAATAGGAAACATAAGGGACTTTAAATAATGTGGAGATAGACCTGTAGGGTTGTGGAAGAGGATTGAGGGAGGGAGTTAGGGAGGAGAAGAGGGAGGATTGAAGAAGGAAACAGTTCAAATAATATGATGGCAACATGTGAAGGAATTACTACCAATTTGACTAATGTGTGGGGAGGGAGAGGAGGAGAGCTGGGTGGGTACAGAGGGAAATAGCCCAAGAGCTGTGTGCATGTATGTTTGTATCACATTGAACCTCACTATGATGTATACTTGCAATTCACTAATAAAAGTATAAATTAAAAAAAAATGTAAAAAGAAGGAAATAGCAAAGGAGACCAAGAAAGCAGCCAGAAGCAAGGAAGTGAGGGAGGAGTGTGGTAGGTTCAGAAGCCAAGGGAGAAAAGTAGTTTAAAGAGGGAAGAGGAAATAAAAGTTGTCAGCCAGATGTGACAGCACATGCCTGTAATCTTAGTACTTGGGAGGCAGAGTCAGGAGGACTGCAGGTTCAAGGTCAGCCTCAGCAACTTAGTGAGACCCTCTTTCAAAATAAAAAATAAAATAGGGCTGGGGGTGTATCTCAAAGATAGAATGCCCCTAGATTCAATCTCCAGTTACACACACACACACACACACACACACACACACACACACACACACGGAGTCAAGTTCTTCTAATAGGTCAAGATATGGCCAGAGACAGGACCATTTAATTAGCAGAGAAATAACATAGATAAGGTAACCTGGATAAGGTGGAGGGCTGGGGGTGAAATCTTGCCTGCAGGGCGGAGAGAGGCTGCCAACAGCAGGACAGACAATTAAGGAATTCTGCCTGAAAGTAAGGAGAGAAATGAGGTTGTATTTTGAGTTCAGGTGATGATCAAGAGAATCTTTAAAATTATCATTAATATGGTAGAAATAGCAGTAGGTTTATGTACTGATGAGAATGACCTAGTAAAGGGATAAGAAAGCAATGACTCTGGGAAGAGAGGAAAATATTGTTGGCAGTAAAGGATGGAGTCAATGTATATGTGAAGGAGTTTGTCTTAGCTAGAAACTTAAGAATTTATTTACAGCAATGGAAGACAAGTTTGAATGTTGTATCTGGACAGTGAATAGAACATGTTAGTAGGAGCTTGCAGAAATTCTCTTTTGATTGCTTAAAGTGTTCAAGCAAGGTGACCAGCTGAAAATTTAGATGTGAGAAAGCATATTGGAAATTTGAGGATATAAGAAAAAGTATAAAATTTGCTTAGGAAAGTGTGAGAGCCTATTGATTAGAGAAGTAGAGTACTCGGGGGCATTGGACTTAGTGATCGGGAATGTGGAGGCCAGTTCACGTGGTGGATTCGGCAGTGTGAGCGCAGGTGTTCAGCAGGCCGAGCTGAACTGAACAAGGAATGCAGGTCACCGGAGTGAGGAGATAGGTGAGAGGAACAGTAGAACAGGGAACTGAGGGGGGCATGATGTGTGAACATAAAATTGTAAAGGCAATTATAAAGGAGATGTGGACCAATAAAAAACGTAGGATCAATTCATTGATCTCTCCTTATCTCAAGGGATAAATTCCAAGACACCCAGCAGGCCCCAAACTGGATGGTACTAAATCCTATATATACTGTATTTTTTTCCTATTCATACCTATGACAAGGTTTATTTATAAGTTAAGCATAGTAAGAGGTTAATAACTAATAATACAGTAGAGCAATTACAATAATATACTATAATAAGAATTATACAAAAGTGTTTTTTTTTCCTCAAAACATCTTATTGTACCAGCTTCACCCTTTTTCCTCTTGTGGTGATAGGAGATGATACAGTGCCTGCATGCTGGGATACAGTGGGCGAATGATGTAGGCCCTGTGATATAGGATGAGGCAACACAGAAGGAGGAGGACCAACTGCTCTGAGCGATCCTAGCTCATCAGACTGCGATGGTGTCAGGTGGGCAGCTTATACAGAGTGGATACACCGGATAAAGGAAAGAGTCACATCCTGGGTGCACTAACAGGACAGCACAAGATTTCATTGAGCTACTCAAAATGCTGTGCAATTTCACACTTAGGAATTATTTCTGTAATTTTCCACTTAATATTTCTAGACCAGGACTGACCGCCGGCAGCTGAAACTGCAGAACGTGAAATAGCAGATAAGGGGGAACTACTGTCATCACTGAACCTTCACATGTGGCTAGTGTGGGTTATGCACTGCATGTACCTAGTGGTACCTCTTTCAAGTTGGTGTCATTCATATTTGGAATTTATGACTTGTACATTTATTATAATAATTTTTGGAAGATGGCATTTGTTTTTTGTAATCAAAGAAAAATCTATTATAGTAGTTTCCAAAAGATTAAATTAATGCATATTGAAGAATTCACACTAGGGCTTCCTGAGGGCCAGCAGAGGCTCTGCTGATGGATATGGGTCCTATTCAGCGGAAGGAAGATTGGAATGGATAAACGAGATCAAGAGGACTGAGAACAAAGAGACCGTGCTCAGAGAGTGGACTGTTTACCATTGAGACTATCATTACAAATATTGCCATTGTTGATGAGGACAAGGCCAAGATTAAGATCATGGGAGTGGGTGGCCATAGTAGGGGAGAGACAACGATGGTCTAAGAAGAGCAGCTCCTGAAGGAAGCCTGGGGAGATAGTGACAAGACAATAAAGCTGGGACATCAATATTACCATCTTGAGATTGATCACTAATGCTGAAATGTTTCATATTGGCTTCAAAAATAGTTTTAACGTCCAAACTTAAAATTCTAAAACAATATTAACATGGGATAACAATAGATTAAAAGGTTTGGCTTTTTTTTTTTTTTGGCGGTACCAGGGATTGAACCCAGGGCCATTCTACCTCCAAGATACACCCCCAACCCTATTTTTAGTCTTTATTTTGAAACAGGATCTCACTATGTTGCGAGGGCCTCACAAAGTAGCTGAGGTTGGCCGTGAACCCAGATCCTCCTGTCTCAGCCTCCCAAGTACTGGTATTACAAGCGTGCGCCACCACTCCTGGCTCAGGGTTTGGCTTTTGAAAGTGAAATTTCTGTGAGTTTAAATTTAAATAAGTATTTGCATTATCCTATTATTTGACCCAAGTCTGTGTTTGTACTGGATACTATTTGTTGGGAAAGAACCTTCATTCACAACTCTTTCTCTGCTCTTTACTATACTTCTGGGGCTAGAAGTCTGGGTCTTACATTTCCCAAGCTCCCTTTCCTGGGAGGTTGGATGATGAAATTTGCATTCTGACAGTACATTCACAGGAGATTTGGAAGGCAAAGGGGGCTGAGAAATTCTTCCCCCAGCAGCAGTGGCAGTAGCTCCAAAGGGCTAGCTGAACACCAAGTTGCATGGCCAGGACCAGCCCTAGAGCAGGGCTGCTGTGGTGCTACTGGCCTCTTGCTGCAGCACCTTGACCTCTAGGTGGTAGCAGCAACCTGCCGAGCTCTGGATGCACCTGCAATGTTGCTAAGGCAGCCACATTGCGAGGACCTCTCCAGTCTCTCCAGCAACTTCTTTTTCCATATACTTTTGTAGGTGCATTTCAATCATACATCACAGTGAAATTCAAAGTAATACAAACATACATGCACACATCACTTGGTGTATTTCTCTCCATGTCCCACCCCATTCTCCCCCCCCCCAACACACACTCCAGGTCATATTAGTGAGATTGCTAGTGACACCTTCATGTATGGACTGCTAGTGACACCTTCATTATTGGAACTGTTCCCTTTCTCAATCCTTGTTTTTTCCCTTTCCCCACCTCCCACCCCCAGTCCTCTTCCAGTATTCTACTGGTTGCTCTCCTCATTTGACTGAAGTCCTTTCTGTTTCCTAGTTTTGTTCTAGCTTCCACATAGGAGAGAAAACACACGAGCCTTGACTTTCTGAGACTGGCTGGTATCACTTAGCATAATATTCTCTAGTTCCATCAATTTTCCTGCAAATGACATTATTTTGTTCTTCTTTATGGCTGAGTAAAATTCCACTGTATGTATATACCACATATTCATTATCCACTCATCTGTTGACAGATACCTAGGTTGGTTATATAATTTGGCTATTGTGAATTGTGCTGCTATAAACATGAGTATAAAGCCGGGCGTGGTGGTGCACGCTTGCAATCCCAGTACTTGGGGGGCTGAAACAGGAGGATCATAGGTTCGCGGCCACC
This sequence comes from Glis glis, assembly GCA_004027185.1. Taxonomy (NCBI): domain Eukaryota; kingdom Metazoa; phylum Chordata; class Mammalia; order Rodentia; family Gliridae; genus Glis; species Glis glis. The sequence goes on along the minus strand of PVJS01018974.1, from coordinate 28,719 downwards.
CTCAGCTACTTAGTGAGGCCATCCACAACTTAGTGAGACTCTGTTTCAAAATAAAGAATAAAAAGTAGGCTGGGGGTGTAGCTCAGAGGTAGAATGCCCCTGGGTTCAATCCCCAGTATCACAAAAATATAAATAAATAAATAAGTAAATAAATAAATATGAGTATACATGTGTCACTGTAGTATTTTGACTTTAGTTCTTTTGGAAAGATACCAAGGAGTGGTATGGCTGGTCATACGGTGGTTCCATTCCTAGTCTTTTGAGGAACCTCCATACTGATCTCCATAGTGGTTGTTCTAGTTTACACTCCTATCAACAGTGTATAAGAGTTCCTATTTCTATACATCCTCACCAGCATTAATTATTGTTTGTTTTCTTGATGATTGCATTCTAACTGCAGTTAGATGGTATCTCAGGGTAGTTTTGATTTGCATTTTCCTGATTGCTAATGATATTGAACATTTTTTCATATATTTGTTGGCCACTTGTATTTCTTCTTTTGGGAAGAATCTATTCAGCTCAATACCCCATTTTTAATTGGGTTATTTGGTATGTTAGTGTTAAGGTTTTTGAGTTCTTTATATATTCTAGACATTGGTCCTCTACCAGAGAAGTAGCTGGCAAGATTTTTCTCCCAATCTCTAGGTTCTCTCTTCAGACTCTTCATTATATCATTTGCTCTCCAGAAAGTTCTTAGCACTTAACTCCCTGTAATAAACTCTCATATTGTTTTGATTTTTTCTTGATGAATCCAGACTGACACAATATTTCACACCAAGGCTGGTTCCAGGCCTTCAAAGATAGGACTCTGGCTACTTAACCTGCTTACATTTGCCCACAGTGATGGCCTCATGTCAGGGTAAAATAGAATTCTAAGGATCCCTGGAAAGTGGTGGCAAACAGCTGCTCAAATGAACACCTCTGGATGCCCGAAGTGAAGAGTCCATTGAAGACGAGAATGTAGGAGATCAAGTTGGCCACTGCTATGACATCTTAGGGCAGGAAAGAGAACAAGGACGATGGGGTGTGTCCATTACTTCTGACTGGACTGGAGACCATAAGAAGAAGATGACAGAAAGCTCAGAAACAGCCGGTCGTGGTGGTGCACGCTTGTAATCCCAGTACTTTGGGAGGCGGAGACCAGAGGATCCGGGTTCGCGGCCAGCCTCAGCTCTCTCACTGTCTCTCTCTCTCTCTCTCTCTCTCTCTGTCTCTTCTTAGTGAGGCCCTCCGCAACTTCGTGAGACCCGGTTTCAAAATAAAGTATAAAAAATAGGGCCGGGGGTGTAGCGCAGAGGTAGAACGCCCCTGCGTTCAATCCCCGGTACCGCAAAAATAAATAAATAAATAAATAAATAAATAAATAAATGGAAAGCTCAGAAACATTACATCTTGGACCATGTCATAGTCAGAAAAACAGAAAGACTCTAGAAGCCTTATACTCACAGCCACATTCTTAAAAAAGTCAAAAGTCAGCCCAAAGGTCTGTACCTTCATGTTGCAAAATTATAGTGCAAGATGAACTCAAAGGCTTGCCATCTCTCTTTTGTGAGAGTTCACACCCTATTATAAAGAGGGTGCTCTGAGAATTGGGAAGGGGGCATTTTAGAGGATTTGGATGAATGTGAGGACTTTGAACCCAAATTCACCTGAGGCTTCCCTGTCAGGAAAAGTGAGCCCCTTCCCACCATCTGTCCCTTCTTCCCTGGTTAACAGGTGGTGTTGACTCACCTGAGGCCATTACCCAACAAGAGGCTCCCAAATGTACTGAAACCAAGTCAGATCATTGTTGACTGCGTCCAGACCGTGGGTGATACATCACCTCTTTACAATGAAAAAGAAGATCCTCAGGTGCATCTCGGGGAAGATCCCCAGGCTGCTGCTTTTGATAAATCAGCAACACATTTTAACTCTGGCAATTTTTTCCTTGGTATCAACACAATTACATAAAGTAGAAGTACTAGAAACAGAAACAATTATTTGCTGATTCACAGGGGCACAATGACTCTTGCTTTATTGGATGGAGCACAGTGGTGCAGGCAGAGGGATAAAGCTGAGCTGAAAGCAAGCTGCAAGCTGTGCTGCACTTTCCTGCATCCTGTGAATGCGGAGAGGGAATATGGGGCCCAGATGCACTAACATATGGGAATTGCATCCTATGTAAAGTGAGACCATCTGAAAAGAAGACAGGCGAGGAGGACAAGCCTTGTGCTTGGTAGAGAAGGAAATCAGGTTGCTCCCTGGCAGCTAGCTATCTCTCAGCCTGTGATGGTACCTGGATTATATTTTACTATTCTCAGGAGCCGGTTTTCTAGCTCAATCAGGATATTGCAAAGTGAAGTAGAGACTGATAATTTTCCCTCTATTTGTCAACTTCAGAAACATTGAGAATAATAATAATAACTCTACCAATGATAATGATGCTAATTATATCTTGCATTTATTGACCACTTGCCAAGCACTGAAGTATTAACTGCTTTTCAGATATTGGCTCATTTAGTCCCCACAAAGGTCCCATGCCTGAGATGCTATTATAATCCTGAATTGTAGGTTTGTAAAATCTGAATTCATGAGAGGCAAATTACCAGCTAAACATCATACAGGTGGTTAATGATGGCGCTGGGATACAAACCTTAGACCTTTCCTGCTTAAAGCCCAAGAGTTTAACCACGATATTGGTAAAGTGTAACTTTTCTAACTTCCTTTTGGCATATGTCATAAAGTAGGATTCAGGCTACTCTACTGTAATACCATAAACTCGGTGGCTGATAATCATTTATTTCCTGTGGCTCTGGAGGCTGGAACGTCCAAGATCAAGCCGTGGAGATTCCACCTCGGGGGAGGGCCCACTTCCTGGTTAGAGAAGGCTGTCTTCTGGCTGTGTTCTCACATGGCAGGACCCGCATGGGAGCTGCTTTCAGTCCCTTTCCTAAAGGCGCTAATGCCGTTCATGGGGCTCCACCCTCATGGCCCAACACACTCCAAAGGCGCCACCTCTCAATACTGTCACTGTAGCATTTCTCAGTTTCCAGATATGAATTGGGGTTGGGTACGTAAGCCTTCAGTCTACAGCAGCACACATGCTGTAAGTTTGTTCTCTTAACTATCTTTCCAATCCATCCGCTCTTCTTACTACCATCACTCCAGTAATGAGTGATATTATTGATTCTTCCTTTCTTCTTATTTATTTATTTATTTTTGTGGTGCTGGGAATGAGCTACACCCAATTTTATTTTATTATTATTATTATTTATTATTATTGTGTGTGGTACTGGGGATTGAACCCAGGGACATTCTACCTCTAAACTCCACCCTCAGTCCGATTTTTTATTCTGTATTTTGAAACAGGGTCTCACTAAGTTGCGGAGGGCCTCACAAGTTGCTGAGGCTGGCTGTGAATGTGTGATCCTCCTGTCTCAGTCCCCCAAGTACTGGGATTACAAACATGCACCACCACACCCGGCTCCTATTTTATTTTTTATTTTGAAACAGGGCCAGCTGGGCCTGGTGGCACACACCTGTACTCCCAATACTTGGGAGGCTGAGACAGGAGGATTGCAGGTTCAAGGCCAGACTCAGAAACTTAGTGAGACATCCAACATCCTAACGAGGTCCTGTTTCCAAACAAAAAATAAAAATAAAAAAGGGCTGGGGTTGTAGCTCAGAGGTAGAATGCCCCTGGGTTCAATCCCTAGTACTTCCCCCCACACACATACAAGAAAGAAGAGAAAGAGAGAGAGAGAGAGAGAGAGAGAGAGAGAGAGAGAAAGGAAGAGAGAAACAAACAAATAAATAAATAAGGAAAGAAAGAAAGAAAGAAAAAGAAAAAGAAAAAGAAAAAAGGAAAAAGGAAAAAGAAAAAAGAAAAAAGAAAAAAGAAAGAAAGAAAGAAAGACTGACTCACTAAGTTGCAGGGACCCTTGCTAAATTGCTGAGGCTGGTCTCCAACCTGTAATCTTCCTGTTTCAGCCTCCCAAGTGCTGGGATTCCAGGTGTGCGCCACCAAGCCAGGCTCCATCATCTCTTCTGAACAACTGCTGCAGCACCTTCCTAATTGGTCCACATTCATGGATTCTGGCCTCACTTCTAATCTGTTTTCCACATTCTAGCCAAAAGAAAAATTTCAAAGAATAAATGCAATCCTGTTGTAGTACCTACTGGAAAGGCTTGGATGGCATACTATTAGACACATCTCTTCAGAGTAGTTTTGAAGGCCAGTCCTGTCCGCCCTCAGCTCCGTTTTGAGCCTCTCTGGGCCGTTGTTCTCCCTACCTGCTGCCTCCCCCTTGCTGTCTCTTCCTCAGTTCCTCAAATGCATCCCACGTTCTTCCACAGAGCCTCTGTGCATGCTCTGTGCTCAGCCTGAAGTGCTCCTCCCACCTCAACCCCCTCCCACCTCCTTCCAGGTGCAGCACCACCATGCGCAGGCCTGTCATCCCAGGACTTGGGAGGCTGAGACAGGAGGATCAAAGGCTCGAGGTCAGACTCAGCAACTTAGTAAGACCCTCAGCAACTGAGCCAGACCCTGTTTCAAATAAAAAATAAAAAGGGCTTGAAGGTAAAATGCCCCTGGGTTCAATCCCAGGTACCAAAACTAACCAGATAACCAACCAACCAACCAAACAAACAAACAAAAAACCCAAACCAAAACTAACCAGACAACCAACCAATCAACCAACCAACCAAACAAACAAACAAAAAACCCAAACCAAAAGAAACAAACAAAACAAAACCCCACCTAGCTAATGCCATCCTCCCTCATGTCACGGTCCTGGTGTCTCTCCCATTGCAACATCTTTCTGCTTCCTAAAATTAATGAATGCTCCTGATTGGAAGCTCTCATAACACCACTTGCCTTTCTTGGAGAACGAGATTTCAAAGTGTTTGTGTGGTTCTTTGAAGAATGCCTGTCCCTTCCTGGGCATACTATAACCTCTGCAGAGGCAGGAACCACGTCCAAATTTGTTTACCACTGCAGCCCCAGAGTTTAGGACAATATTTGGTATGTATAAGCAATAGTCGTTGAATAAATGGAGCTACAATATCCTTCCCTGGGAATATGAAAGGACAAGCCCTTTTCAAAAGTCTAGAACGGGCTTAGTCCTTCTCTAGAAGATAAAGTTGAAGGCACTGAGGGTGGAAGTCTGGCTCCACAGGGAATGAATGCTACCAGAGAGTCCCAAGCTCCTGCCCTCCCGAGCCTGGGAGAACAGAGGTTAGCGTAGTGCTAGTCAGGGAGTTTTAGTTGATGGGAGCAATGTTTGAAGCTTGTATTTAAGTAGCTCCCTTCTCAAGTAAGTCAACCCCAGGAGGCAGCTGCTGGGCACACAGAATATCAAGTTTGTAGAGGATATTCCTGCCCCTTCTTAGAGAGCCAGCATGGTGAATTGGTTCTACGGAGGGAGGGATTGTGGAAGGAAAATTGAGACAGCCTGGTCCTTTCCCTCTTAGCAGCAGGCCTGAGTGTGGTGGTCACTGGGCAGAGCATGCTAACCTGGGGCACCCATGCTCTGGTGGTCGTCCCCACAGGGGGCTCTAGAATGAATGTGGCCCCTAGGCAGAGGCAGGCTATAAATCACCACCCACCCCTCCAGCCCAGACTCCTGATGTATCAAGTTCTGCAGTTAGAAAGTCATTTTTATGTCTCAAAAACAAAGAGTAAACTCAAGAAAGAGAGCACATCGGATTGGTTTACCAGATTTGTTTCAGATGTTATTATTTCGGTGGGATCTAGAAAAAGAGAGGCTGAAGGAGATGACGGGCTAATGGTGGGGACGTTGGCTGCAGGTGAGGGGAAAGCAAGAGGCAGAGAGAAACTCCATCCACTTTATAAACTCGCCCTTCCTTTTAGCAAGTTTAGAGAATAAAAAATGTTTTGTTCAGATAGAAGATTCAACGAATAATTATTATTTTTAAGTCTTGCAACATAGTTTCAATGATTTTAGCTGCAATGATCCTGCCAGACTTGGACTTCATTGTTAGGGTGTTAGTGAAGAGAAACTGTGTTTGACTTTGCTTGGAAACCATAAAACCACAACAAAATAAAGTCAGTCCCCTGGATGCTACTAAGCAACACTGGTATCTCTTACGTGTGGCTAGAGACTCCAGTAGCTCCACAATGTGCCTAGCAATTCTGAAGAACCTAAAGGTGCTGGATTTGTTGTTATTTTTTTTTAGCATCATCATGATAAATAATAAACGTAGATGTCAAGAATTAACAAATGAAGGTGTCAAGTGCCTTCTCAAGAAATCTAAGTTCTGTAAACAACAGTAACAAAAGTCTATGAAGCCCGACTCATCTCCCTCAAATTGTTACTGACTTGACAGACTTGACAGCCCAAAGGTCAGTGGGTAGGTTGTTCTCCGAGGTAGGTTAAAAAGGAGCTTGCAGAATGTGTTCCTGGAACTGCATCACGTCCTTCCTGGGACCATCAGGGGAACCTCCTCAACCTCGGCTCCAGCCAGAGAGGTCAAGCGTGCGGTGCAGTCCCTGGCAATCGTGAGCAGCCAGGACCGCGCAGCTCCTGCGGGCAGCGGCGCTCCGGGACATTTCCTTCTCGCCTCGACCCCAGGGAGGTGGACGCCGCTGTGCACCGGCGTGCCAAGAGGGTGGCTCACGGAAGGACTGCATTTCGGGACTGCCGAGAAACCAGCAGAGGCCGGGCATCTCTCCGAGGTAGGGGAAGCCGCGAGCAAGCCTGCAGGTCCCCGCCCCCAGCTCTCCGGGACCCGCGCATCCCCAGCCCGAGCGGGGCGCAGGCGGGGAGGGGGTGTGGCGGGCCAGGGGTGGCGCTGGCCCCTGCCCAGCGGCTCAGCCCTCCTCGGCGACCTGCCCCGGCGTCAGGAGCAGCAGCTGAGGGGGGCGGGAGGTGGGGAGGCCTAACCCCCCGGCGAGCAGCCGGGGGAGGAACCGATCGCGATCGCGGAGGGAGGGAGGAGGGCAGAGCCGCCGAGCCGCCGGCGCAGCGGCGGGTGTGTGCGCGCCAGCCGGGGCTGGGATTGTTGTAGTCGGTCACCAGGGCGGCCGGGCTCCCTGCAGCCCTCAGACCGCGCCCGAGCCCCGGCCCCAGGCGGCCGCCAGCCGCGCACCCCGCGTCCCGCCGAGCCGGGCGCAGCGAGCGGGAGGAGGGGTGCGCTCGCGTCGCCTCGCTGCTGGGAACCTGGACGAGGCCGGGAGAGAAGGTAAAAGGAAAGGCAGAGACCCCGAGAGGCAGAGAGAGGAGGGAGACCGAGAGACCCAGGAGAGAGAGGCGCAAGAGGAACAGATTGCAAATTGTGCGCAAGTTTGCGCTTGCACGCCGGGGCTCTGCGTCCGAGGTGGGAGGGAGAGGGCGGCGGTGGTGTGTGTGCGTGTGACAATCAAGGATAAGGAGATGAGGAGCCTCTCCGCATCTCGTGCGTAGATATCCCTATTAATATCCCCTCTCCGAGTTGTCATTTCCGCTGTAGCACATCCTCTGGGCTCCAGCGAGGCAGAAGCTAAAGACAGCCACCCTCTTATTGTGATGGTCGTATCGCTGCTACTATCAGATGGGAGATGTAGGGCGTTGAACAATTTCTAGGAGCCTCCCTTCCTCCTCCCCCAGACTATTTTAGGACGGCTGGGGGAGGGAAAATGGGTATCGGAGCACAGGGCTTGAAGACTGCGCGGAGGCCTGGTGACTCCCCCGGCGCTGTCATGGTGCGATTGCTCCCAGGCAGAGCCTACACTAGAGGGCAAGATAACTTTCATCTCCTATCCAGAAAGACACGTTTCAGAGGAATTTTGCACTGCCGCCTGCCAGAGGGAGGAGTTCTGGGAAATGGTGGTTCATAGGGGGGCAGGTGTGTTGTAAAGGGCAGGAATTTAGTATCAAATGCAGCCGCCATCAGATGCCCAGGAGGGAAAGGAGCATAAGGAGACTGGTCCTGCTGATGGGGATAGCAGTGTTAGATGCTGGGACTTCAGGCCTCTCGCCTAAATAGTCAGGTGCAGCGCAGAGAGGAGTATCAGCTTTGAAACCTTAGCAAACTTCTGTGTATCTGGATCCCCCCCCCCCCCCGTGAACATAAGAAAGCCCCGAATGAATTATTTTTCTGTTCTTTAATGCCTATTTATTTTTGTGTTTTGATCAAAGAAGTACTTTCCTAAAGTCAGTTTTTGTATATGAAAGCCAGACCTATGCAAGAGAAAGCAGAGTAATTTTAAATCAAAGGTTATTACTATGACCTACATGGGCATAAGATGCTGATTTAATGGTGAGTCATGAGGATTGTTCTTTCTGAGAGGCTTGTTAGTCCCCACGATGAACAAGATTAATAGTATTACTAGTAAACCATCACAATAGCACACTAAAATACATATCTATTTTTCTTGAGTTTTTGAGTCTGTTTATTACTTTGTGGCAGATTTAGAACAAAATGTACCAGATCACTACTAACTTAATATGTTTCATGTTGAAGATAAAAAAAAAAGTCTTTGGACTGACCCTGACTATAATATTGCTGGGCTTTGAAAAATACTTGCTCAACTCTCATAGCCGCATCTTTATGTTTCTTAACTTCTGCTTTTCCATAAACTGGTTGATTTCTGTCCTCATGGTCCCCATCTGAGAACTCTTGTCACTGGATTCCTTCCTCCCAGCGAGTCAGGATCGGGAGAAGCTACTTTATCATTTGAAATTTTTCTAGAAGTGCTCAGTGGGTCCTGCTGCCTGATAATTACGCAGCACACAGGGCTTCTTGCCACTGGCAGGAGGTGTGGCTGTAACAGTATGTAAGAAGCCATCGCTAGGCAAGGTGGGTGGCGTTTTTTTTTGCAGCTCCAGCTACTGCAACCACACCCTGTGGACCGGCTGTGACTGGCAGGCAGGGCCTGCTCTGTGGGGACATCAGCGACCCTCCTCCTCTGAAACACCCCTCTGTGCGGTCAATTCTAACAGGAACTAATGTTGGGCAACGAGTGAAATACATATTTGAGCAAGGTATGGGAAGAAGGTGGCCGATAGCTTCTGTATACTTTATAATCCAGGCTTACAAAAATATTTGAACTGTGACAGTGTTTTTCATGCTGGTCAGATCTCTACTTTATCTTGTGATTGCATGTTCATATTTTTGTGTTTCTAGAAAAAGTACCATTTCTTATTGTCCTGAATAATCATAGTAATGAATAACTGACAGCATTTTTTTACTGATAAACTGCACACATATTAGTAATATGTTTATATTAACCCAAGGATGATTCTCTCCTTCCCTACTTCTTAGCCATCTTAATATCTATTAATATCTATTAATTAGTGCCACTACTAAGGGACAAATAGAGGAAAATAATTACATTTAGAAACTTATGTGAACTCATTTCAGCGAAAGACTTGAACAGAAGGGGATTGTTAAAATAACATTATAATTTGTATTTAATAGTGGATTTCAATATTTGTACCTTCTTATACACATTTAGACATTAAATTATATAAATACCCCCTAGTACTCTGAATTTGTTTATGTATTTATGGTCTCCAGTCTTTTATTTTCTTTTATTTTATTGGTGAGGAAAAATGCAGGGTTTGGATTTTTCTGTTCTAGTTTCTTAATACCTAAAAACATAGTTGTATCACTTTAAGGTGTGTTCTTGGGCCCAGTAGTGTTTCTCCCACTGTTTTCCTTAGTGTATCCCCTTTTAAAAACACCCTTATTGGTGCATTGTAATTATACATCATAGCGAGGTTCAAAGTGGTAAAAACACATTCACATAGAACTTGGTGTGTTTCCCTCCAGGTCCCGCCCCATTCCCTGTCCTCTGTCCCCATACATATTAGTGAGATTGGTAGCGATACCTTCACATATAGACACGTCATTATTCAAACTGTTTCCTTCATCCGTTCTCCTTTTCCCTCTCCCCACCTCCCTCTCCGAGTCCCCTTCCGCTATTCTGCTAGTCTCTCTTCTCATTTATCTGAAATCCCTTTTGTTTCCTATTTTCTCTCTAGCTTCCACATATGAGAGAAAACATACAACCCTTGTCTTTCTGACACTGGCTGATCGTACTTAGCATAATATTCTATAGTTCCATCATCCATTTTCCTGCAAATGACATAATTTTGTTCTTCTTTATAGCTGAGAAAAATTCCTTTCTAGCACACAAACAAGACACTGCTGTAGTGGCCTATTGTCCATTTTGGGGAGAGACAGGAAAAGTTGAGTTGTGACATTTCACGACTGCTTTTCACAGGTGTTGGTGTTAAGCAGAGAACATCATTCAGCTAGGAGAATCCCCAATAGCTGTGAGTGGAAGTTCCTGCTGCACAGCAAGTGCAGCGGACAGTGCTCAGTTTGTTCCCACAGTGACCCAGACTCCTCCCTTCCTTGAAAGTCAACCTACTTTGTAATAACCGTGTTTGTATCATCTCCCCCTCTAGTCCACCAGCTCTAGAGGGGCTTGTTTGTCTCCTACACTCCTGTTTACTCAGAATATATTATTGTACCTTGAAATGGTTTCTTAATACATATTGGCTGTGAAAAGATAAACACAAGAATCTTACCTCTCTGCTAAGTATGGTAAATGTATTTAGCTGCATTTTATCTCAGCTTCTTCTTGTGGAAAGACTTGGAGATGGTGCCGGGGCTGTGGATCAGGGTATAGTCCACCAGTGTGTACCCAACTCTCCCTTTCCATCACAGCACCTGGCTTTACCCCTCACTCATAACATCCTGCACTAATGAAGAACTCCGTTGAGGACTCTGGGTATAGTGAGCTCAGTGGCGGTTCTGGATCTTTCTCTGGTGATCTGGTTCTGTGGGTCACAGCCACACTCAGACCACTGCTACATAACCAGTCAGTTCAAGGATCTCACGGCCACTGGCCAGTGGTTGTCACAGCTGTCACTCATGTCGCCACTTGCTTTATAACTGGAGAGCACACCTGGGAGTCTCTTTCCATTTTAGGGACATTTCTCCTATTGTAGGTGGAGAAACTGAGGACAGGGAAAGGGAAAATGGAAACCAGTGGTTTGCTGAAACTCAGCTGCACGCCACAGTTTATTTATTTATTTATGCAGTGCTGGCGACAGAACCCAGGGCTTTCCTCAAGCTAGACACACACTCTACCACTGAGCTACCTTTAAAAAGCTAAACACTTCTACCTTTTAAAAAATGAATTTAAGCAGGATAAAATTAAACCTAATTTCATCTAAATTAACTTCATTTTGCAAGTGAAGAGTCAAGGGCTCACCAAAGTTTACTTTTCTTAAGGTCATACAGACAGTAAGAGACAGAATGAAGAGTCAGCTAGACTTTCTTCATGCAGAATCCGTACATTTCCTGGTCCCATTCTCTGTCTCCAATAGTCAGTTATTGAGGGTGTCTGTGCACAGAGCCAGCTCAACTAGTTGGGACCAAGTTAAGCCTAGAGCTTCTATCTCTGAATCCCCAGTCTCCTTTTATTATATTCTTTTTGTTAATTTGAATTTTCTTATCAAATCATATGATAATAAAGTATCAGTAAAAAGCAAGAAAATCATAATTTCATAATATAGGCTATGTGTGTATACGTGAATGGTGAAAGCAAATTGGTTTTATCATGGGCCTGCACAAGGAAGGATACTGCATCATTTTCTCTGTGGTAGGGAGGAAGGAGCTTTATGGGGGTGCCTCATATACATCAAGCATGATGAACTTGATTCGGTGAAACAAAAGTACTTATTGGGGATGTAGCTTGTGCTCAGGGTTATACTTGGTGTTGATAGATGAGATATTAAAGTGATAGGTTATCGTGAGTCCCTATTTCAGTGCAATGTTTACAGTCTGATTACAGTGAGACGAGACTGTATGAGTCAAAGCGAAGAAGATAAGCCAAAATATACCTATCTTAGTACCGATCATTAGTGTTAGAGAGGAGTTGAGGGAAACTGTGCTGGGCGTGTGCTGGTATGTTTGGGGTGGGATGGGGCATGGGTTAGGCATGTCATTACACTTTGAGTTGGTTCAGCTGGGAGTGTTCCACAGTGAGGGCATGTGAAGGGACCATGAAGACTCCAATCTTGTTCCAAAGATTGGAGTCTGAGGTGAAAACCATTTGGAAGTGAATCTTGTGCAGCCCCTCTTCTGCTGAGCCCCGTAAATGGCACGATGAATCCTGAGCATCACCCGACACTCCTCCCTTGTCCACCCTGGGAAACCCCATCTCCTCCCACCTGTACTCCCCCTGCACCCCAGCTCTCCCACCCCAGTTGACTAATCACCAAGTCTTGCAGATTTTGCTCCCTAAAGGTTTCTTCAACGTTTCCTTCCACTCTCTCTAGTCCCTCCATCCAGTTTCAGTTCTTCATAATCCCCTGTCTAGATTCCTGAGATACCTTCCTAACCAACCTTCCAACCTTTACCACCTCAAATACACCATTAAAAACTCTACCTATTAGTCTAAATTATGATTTCTAACTCCCAGCCTAAGGTCCTTCAGTTGTACCAGAACCACGTTTCTGAATATAGCATGCAGGTCCCCTGCCCCTCGGGCCACTGCCTCCTCCAAATGTCACCTAGCAGAGGCCTCTGTATCTAGCTGTTGCTAGTTCCACATACAAATCATGCTGCTTCTCATGTCCATGGCTTGGCTCAAGCTGGTCACTCTGCCTGCAAAGCATCTCTCATATTCTCCCCCTAACTCTACGTCATTTACCAAGACTCCGTTCCAGTTTAGCTCCTGCCCGGGACATTTTTATGGAACCACAAGATTGCCTGAGCCCCCTCCTCTCTGTCCCTCTGTCTTTATATTTGCACTTGTCCCTGGGGTTTCTGCATTATCTTCTCTATGTTGTATCTACCACTATGCTCTAAGCTCCTCAGAAATAGATTCTGTCTCATATTCATCTCAGTAGCCCCAGCACTGGGCTCTGGCGCTCAGAATGTGTTAGTTATGTTTTGGCAGTAAGACTGGGGAGAGAGAGAGAGAGAGAGAGAGAGAGACAGAGAGAGAGAGACAGAGAGAGAGACAGAGAGAGAGAGAGAGAGAGAGAGATTAGAATTAATTTCCTATGTGACACGAATGGGAGCTGGTAGATGGTAGAAGCCAATTGATTTGCGATGCAATGACTAACAGAAATTCCTTTTAATTCCATCATTCTTGATGGAAGGTAGGGGTCATGTCTTAATCATTTGTGAACTGCAGTGCTAAACAGGGCCTGGTGTGTGTGTAGCTAGACTGAAGTGAATTTGTTTCCTCATCTCTACTTAGTATACATACAGATAAGTGATATCAATAGATAAGATAGATGGATAGATACAGAGAGACAGATGTCATAAATTTATATTTCTGCAGTTTTAGAACCTAACTTTCTGATAGCTCAGAGGAGCCAGTTGTACATCCCTCAGGCATTTCTCATTAAGACTTTCCTAAGTTAAGGTAGCTCTTGTACATGCGCAGGTGGACATATTGTTCCCCAGGAGATACAGACTATGCAGACTGCTGATGGGCACACGATTTTGTCAGAGCTGTAGGACGTGAGGTGTGATGGCCCATCCATAAATAATTTCCTCTTTGAGAATCTCTTGTGGAGCCACCCACTGAGAGGAACCTCTCTAGTCTATAAGATGCAAGTCCTGGGTCCTACTTCCAGTAAGTATCCTATCAAGTAGCCAAGAGGAGTCTGCCCCCTCTTCTTACCACTGAGTGCTGTTCACTGCCTCTGTGCCCCCTGCCTGCCAAGGTGAGCAGTCAGTGAGGCCTTCTGGCTTCAGTACAGCCTTCTGATCTTTCTTTCTTTCTTTCTTTCTTTCTTTCTTTCTTTCTTTCTTTCTTTCTTTCTTCTGTCTCTCTCTCTTTCCTTCTTTCCTTCCTTCCTTCCTTCCTTCCTTCCTTCCTTCCTTCCTTTCTCTCTCTCTCTCTCTCTCTTTCTTTGTTCTGTCTCTCTTTCTCCTTCCTTCCTTCCTTCCTTCCTTCCTTCCTTCCTTCCTTCCTTTCTTCTTCCTTCTGTCTCTCTCTCCTTTCTCTCTCCTTCCTTCCTTCCTTCCTTCCTTCCTTCCTTCCTTCCTTTCTTTCTTTCTTTCTTTCTTTCTTTCTTTCTTTCTCACATAGTGGCAATGCTTTGCATCCTTTTTAAGATGGTGGCCCCCAAAAGATATTATGAGCTTTGTATTTGTATCTTCTGGCCAGAGACCAGTATATGCTAGTATTAATCATGTCATTTAAAAATCAATCTTAATTTGTAATTATATTCTATTTCTGACCAGATCCTTCATAAACAATAGTGTTTTAAAGACATTTAGATTGCAATATAATTTCTATAGCACCTTCAGGCAGGTGGACCATGCTACGTATATGTGCCGTGCCTCCCTTAGACCTTGACTTTTGCCACCTCCTTTTCCTCCTGCCTCCTTTTTTCTTTCCCCATCATCGTGGTAACCTAGAGATGCAGTGTGAGTTGGAATCAAGCATCACTCTCTTGCTGAAGTTCCTTTCTCTAGGTGCATTAGTCACTCCTCTCTTCTTTCTGTCTAGTTCTCTTGTTTATGGCAAGACCTCTGTCCAGCCAACCCTCAGGTTAGGAAATCCAGGGAGGAGGTCTAAGGGAGGGGAAGGGGGGAATATGAGGTTCATTAATGGAATTACTACCATCAACTATGTGTACATATGTGAAAACACCAATTTCAATCTCAGTACTCTGTATTGGGAAGGGGGAAATGGAGAGACGGGGGGCCATCAAGTGCTATGTGCATGTTTTTCATTGTCAACATTATTTACATTATGATGTGAGACTATAATGCACCAATAAAAGCTTTAAAGAATAAAAAATAAAGATGAATGTAACTTTTTTAAAAAAAGTACATTTCTCAATGTCAAGATTTCACCAACTCCTCACCTACCTCTTTCTCACCACTACTCCAGAATGATCAATGACACTTGACCAGAGCAGAGAATTCAGAAAGGAGTAAGAAGAGCATCCTCTCTGGTTAATCCATGCCCACCCGGCCTCACAGCATGCTTTAGAGTCTATCTGTGCACAAGGAAGAAAAGCGCTAAGTCAGACCCAGTTTTGTTTTCTATAATTAGAATATTTGAAAGTCAGCTTTTTAGGATGAAATAATTTTTACATTTATTATGTTTTCATTCATCAAATTGTTATTAGGAGCTAGGATATGATTTCATTCCTAGAGAGTATATAATGAAACAGAGAAACATACATTTGCAAAACAGCTAAAATAGCATAGATAAGAGAACCTGTGAATATTGAGAAAGAGAACTCAGTGTTTTGAGTTTAAGTCATAGATCAATAAAGTTGATAGTGTAAAGGGAAAACATGGAATAAAAGCGAGCATTTCTCCTCTTAGCAATCAATTTTATTTTAGGTTCAATTTATGTATTTTGTCAAATATTACAGAAACTTCTTACATTTGCGTGCTACTTTATAAGTATTTTTCAAATTACTTATTTCACTTGATAATGAATCAGGCATTCTAATTGGAGGAAAATACTTCTCCTTTTAGCACTGTAGGGACCTAGCTGGAAACATATTTATATTGTTCCTTTTTTTTTATTTTGTTTTTCAGGTTCTTGTGTTCCTTGAAGAGGCTGGACTTAAAACAACAGAAGAAAACGAAGTGGCTCAATGTTTGGCAATCCAGTCCCCTCACCCACCCCTGCCAGCGCCTGGGATTCACTTGTGGCTCAGCAGATCTAGAAAGGTTTGCACGTGTTTTCTGGAGTGGCGCAGTCCTGCTCTGCCTTGAGGGAAGAGCCCCTGGTGTTGGTTTCATGCCACGAGAGGGACCATGGCAACCTCCAGGGCCACCCCGCGCTCTCCCCGGGACATCGCCAATGTCATGCAGAGGCTGCAAGGTAAGGGGCAGGAATGGCAGTTGGTTTTTTAAATATGCTTTTAAATTTAAATACCAACTAAACTGAGAATCTAAATTTGTTCAGATTTTTATTCAGTTTTATGAAACTAAAAGCAAACAAGAGCAAACCAGAGACTAGATGTCTTTTATCCCAGTGTTTACAAGCAAATCCATGCTGTCTTAAGATGCTGTCTCCTCTATGTGGAAAGAAAGACAAAGCTACAGCCCTTGGTGACTTTGTCGGTATTTGTGTCTTTGTGGTCATGGCCATTCAGTGCCCGGCTGAGAAATCAGAGTCATTATCAAATGTACTGATGCTGTCCTTCAATAATGCCGATGACAGCCTGACTCCAAGGTATCAAGGCAGTGCTGCGCACACAACCATGCGCTACTGTCAAATACACAAACGGGGCACTTCCCAACCAGAAAGCCCGTAGATGTCTAGAACACTTTTTTAATAAAATGAGGCAAAAGAGGCTCCGAGAGATGAAGTGATGTGACATTGATGGTTAGTGGCAACAGACGGACTAGTGCTGCATCTGTCACTGATGCTCTTTCTCTAACAGTGAATTGTCATCTAGGAGAGAATTAATGGTGGGGTGTTACAGCAGCTCAGAAGGGAACTCCAGACTGTCAATTTTCTTTAAATGCATGTCATCCTTGAACCAAATAATTATCTGTAGGTATACAAAAATGTCGCTGCTTCATTATAATCCCAATGCTTTGATGTATATTTTTCGGATGCACAAGCTCCCAAATTTAGAAGGGTTTTACTCTAATCTTTCAGAAGAGTCGTAAAAATAATGCTATAGTTTGACTTTTAATGTTTCTAGTATCTCTAGCAAGTGGTCTTTGTGGTTGTGCACTACAGCTACTGGATCATAAGTGTCACCATCCCACTTTCTTTGCCTACAATATATTTGATGTGCACAGCAATAAATACAGTTAATCAGTTCTTGACTTTCAAAATACAGATAAACTCTTAAATCTGGGTACTCATGGTCCAGAACATGTTCCTAGATAGAGAAAATCAGGACATGGGTGGTTCTGGATCAGTTTCTACATGACTGATCAGAGATCACCAAGTTGATTGACAGCTTCTGTGGTCAGTTGACCACCCCCTCTTCTGTTTATCTGCCTGGGCTGATTTGTGATACTTCAGTGTGAGTGGACTTGCGTCTCCTTTATTGAACAATCCCATCTGTCATGCTGAAAAGAGCTTTATTAAAGAACAGATCTAGATCTTTGCTGAATATATGGGCAGGGACCATTTTTCTGTAAGCTGAAAAAATTCCCTGATTGGTCTGACTAGCACCAGGGAGCTCAAATTTAAGTTTCACACCTTGGTTTGGGCAGATGGAACACTGAATTTGGAGTCCTTTCTTCTATGTTTTTCTTTGCTGTAAGCCTCAGGACAAATTACTGAGTCACATAATGCCCGAGTGGCAGCATCAATGAACTGATGGAAAGGAAACCTACGAGTCCCTTCCAAAGGTGTGGGGGAGATGATTTAGGTCGTCAAGTAGATAGTCCTTTGAGCTTATTAAATGTGAAAATTCTCTGGATGAGATACGGATTGACAACAAAGGTATGTTGTAAAGTTGAAATTTTCAAAGGACTCCGGCAGAATCCGATTGTGGTCCTACAAATACTCTACTCTTCATTCTGATCTTGGTTTGAATGGAGGTTCTTTTATTAAGGCAAAGGTTAGGGTGAGAGCTCCCGAGAGTGAGCAGTACTGATGCCTTAGTGTTTTGTTTTAAGTAATGAATGTAGATGTGGTTTTTCTTGAGAAGTGTATGACATTGGGGAAAGAGATAAAGCCCCCATCTCTACTCTACACTAGGCACGACAGTGCATGCCCTAATTAGCCCCATACCCATCTAGGTACCCCACTTGCAAAATATGGACAGTTCCCACCCTCCTTAGACTCTCCCAGTACTTTGTTGTGAAGCTCAGTGCAATAATATACTAATGGGTCTGTACACACTAAATGCTATGCTATGGTGAGCTAGTCAAGTAGTCACAAAAGAACATTGGATGAGAAGGCACAGCCTGATCATTTGTCACGAATCTTTCTTGCAAATTTTTCTTGCCATCCAAATTTTTGGAGGAATGTTAATGGTCTTGGGTATTCACTACTGTATAAAACTAGTAATTTTATTACATAATGAAGTGACTATACTTATTGCGTAAATTATTCTTCCTTTTTACAAAAGAAAAGTTGTAATTAATCAGAGGAGTACCTGACAAAGTTTCAACAATAAACCTAAAAATTCAGAAGGAGAAAATTCCTGAGCATGGGTTACTTCTCCATGGATATAGGTTTTTTTTTTTTTTTTTTGCGGTACCGGGGATTGAACGCAGGGGTGTTCTACCTCCGCGCTACGTCCCCGGCCCTATTTTTTTATCCTTTATTTTGAAATCGGGTCTCACGAAGTTGCGGAGGGCCTCACTAAGGAGAGAGAGAGAGAGAAAGAGAGAAAGAGAGAGAGAGAGAGAGAGAGAGAGAGAGAGAGAGAGAGACAGGGAGAGAGAGAGCAAGATAGCTGAGGCTGGCCGCGAACCTGGATCCTCCGATCTCCGCCTCCCAAAGTACTGGGATTACAAGTGTGCGCCACCACGCCCGGCGGATATAGGTTATTGATGGCCACAGATGTGAGGTCTGCGATGCTACAAAATAGGACACGTCTACGCTGCATCAGTGGAAGCAGAGTGAGATGGCAGGAAACGGACGTGAACTCACAGGGGTGTCTATTAACAAATCGATCTACTGGGTTAATTCTGCTGATCCAGCTGGCAAGGTATACATCTCCTGCTCTCAGTTCTCACTCTGCATCCTTCCTAAGGCTTAGCACCCAAACAGGGGCCAGCCCTTGCAGAGAGAGGAGAGTGTCATCTATCAACTGTGTTTAGCAACCTCGGTTATTGGCTGGAACCTCTAAACAAGAGGTCCTAATGAGTAGAGGGTTAGCATTATTGCCCAGGTAATTAAGACAAATAAAGAAAGAGATATTTCTGCAAGCTTAAATAGAACCAGATGTGCTATTTCCAAACTTCAAATCCATAAGAACACTCTTCTAGAATCCCCTTTTCTTTGTCTGGAGAGATAATGAGTAACTGCAGTTTTTGTTTTTCCTCCTCTTGCATTTTTTATTGTCATTTCAGAACCATGGATACGTCATGGAGAGCACATAGCTCTAGATAAAGGCAATTTGGCTTTACTATCTTGCTTATTTCATCTGCAACTGTAATTGTTGACTATTTTCCTGCTTTTAATTCTTATTTCCCCTTGCTAGGAAATTCAAGCACACCCACAGATTGCTACATCATTTAGCTGCTACTGTAGCAGTTCAATATTTCACCTTTGCCAATATTTGTGCTTGTTTGAGCATAATGTTTTAGGCCTGGGATCCTGAATTATGAATGAGCAGTCAGACTGCAATGCGGAGTTTCATTTGCTCTTAAGAATAATGAATGTTTCTGTAACTTTAATCAGTTTCAATATAAGCTTTAAAAGCAAATACAGGAAAATAGTGTAATATAGAGATATTAAAAGTTTAAATGCATATAATTAATATATATATATAGTTATTAAATGCTAACTAAAGAGATCTAGCTAACAGCTGTTTGGTGGAGTCACTTTAGATTAAGGTTATGTCCAAGAAAATAAATGTCTCAACTCTTCTAATTATAATTTTTTTAAGATAATGACAGTATTTTAGAGATCTAACTTTTCATAGTGCTTCTGTATAACATTTACTTAAAATATTTGTTGACTGACTTTTATCAAGTACTTTTTTATTTGAATATATTGAACTTTATGGCTTTTTAGATTAGGATGTCAGTGCTAGTTATAGTGTGGCAGGGTGAATTTGCTGTGGTCTTACAGAGAAAGTGGTAGATGACAGAGAAGATGAAAGGGGACACACTGAAGTGTCACATAGAGTGGCTTAATAAAAAACTAGGATTATTCTTTGCCAGGTCAAAATTTGATTTTTGACTAGATTCAAAGAGAAACAAAAGAGATAAGCATTTTTTATCCTTGGAGATATATTTATGAAATTTGCTAGCTGTTCAGTAGAAAATTATTTGTTAAAATATTTCCCATAAGTCTATCACATCATAAAAGAAATCCTACAGCTAAAAAAAGTTACTGAAAAGAAGAATAAAACAATAAATAATGGAAAAGTCATTTTCCTAGAGTTTAAAATCATTAGCTATAAGCATAGTTTAGAAAAGGAGGCCGGGCATGGTGGTGCACGCTTGTAATCCCAGTACTTTGGGAGGCGGAGACTGGAGGATCCAGGTTCGCGGCCAGCCTCAGCTTTCTCTCTCTCTCTCTGTCTCTCTCCCTGTCTCTCTCTCTCTCTCTCTCTACTTAGTGAGGCCTCCGCAACTTCATGAGACCTGGTTTCAAAATAAAGTATAAAAAAAAATAGGGCCGGGGGTGTAGCGCGGAGGTAGAACACCCCTGGGTTCAATCCCCAGTACCGCAAAAAAAAAAAGAAAAGAAAAGGAAAAGTTTTCCATTGTGTGAGGATTCTAATTTTTTACAGTGCCTTGAGAGAGTACATTTTATTCTCTATTACTCTAAATTAATGACCTTGCTTATAAAAACCACAAAGCAATATCAAAAACCCCATTAATTGTATTAAGGCTGAAATTCTCCTTTGGGTTTAATCTCTTTCTTCCTACAAAAATATTGTGTGACAGTACCTCAGATTTATATTGACATAAAACGAGAATAATTTCTTTATGTTTTGGAACATCATAGTCAAATAAATATTTGATGAATAAATGAATAAATGATGACCCCCAAATTAACAAATTGGAAGTAAAATTAGTCATGACATTTAAGTGCAAAGGAAGGAACCCTTCAAATTGGGTCTCACTTCATTTGCTCTCTTTTTAAAAATATGTAAATTTTGCTTTTAATCAAAAATGGATTTTGAACATAAAATTACTTTAAAAATACACATCACAGTTGAATGGGTGATTATATTGTATGGTCAGACGTCTGTGCTATCTTAGGACTCTGATGCTTTGAACACGTTTTCCATCCCAAGGGCATATTCAGCATTCATATTATTTTCCTAAGTCTGAAAGCATTTACATTGGTGTAATTTTCTGTCCTGCAAGCCTTTCTGTTGGCAGAGCTAATTTTGTCCATTGTGCTGTGTGGAGCAAGTGCCTTGGGCCTTCAGGGTCTTCTGTAACCTATAAAATATTAGCTGTCAAATAGAAAAAGGAAACTGCTAAATCAAAAATAATGAAAGTCTACAAGTACTACCATTATGTCAACTCTTCACATGTAAATCAAGTGGGTTAAAAATTACATACGTGTGTTAAATGACATATGTGTGGGTACATTTGATTGCACTTGGTAGAGCATGTGGCAGGCCTCTGATTGTAAGAGTGTCCCCGACCTACGAGAGAACTTTCACAGTGCCTCCACATCCATTCTTTTTAACACACTACTTTAATCTTGTCACTCAGGTAGCATTAAACACATGTAACACAATTATTGCCTTGACCTCCCAATTAAAGTCTTAATCAACTTCTTGGCTTCCCTATTCATTCGAACACCTGTCTAGCTTAAGCTGCCTACATATCCCTACACTGTAGCCAAATGGCAGTACTTACCATGCGGTGAAGATGCTTTGTCTCCTTCTGGACCATTTTCAGGAATGAGCTGGATTCAGCTCTTGAGACTTGGATGATCTTCAAAGCCCAACTTAAGTGCAACCTCCTCAGTGAGGGCTCTATCATCAGTGACAAAAAACTTTCCCTCCTCCCTCTACACTCCTGTAGCACTTTGCAGCTCCCTCAAGCAGTTGTCTAGTATTGTTTTGCCTTATGTTACATACATGTGTCTAAGTCACCCATCCAGGGACTGGGTCAAGTTCACACTCGTGCCGTCTACACTGTCTAGCACAGTGCATTTCTCAATGTGAATGCTTCCTGAATATTTGCTGAGTGCTGTAATATAATGAAAATATCGTTTTGATTTTCAATGGTGGAAGCTGGAGACCCAGGAGGAAGGCGATTTTCAGCAAATCAGGAGACAACCATGACTTGAATTAGGTATTAAACTGTGGGTAGGGAGGCAGGTGGTAACATTCTAGATATATTTTGAAAGTACAACCAAAATAATTTGCTGGTTCATTAGATGTGGCACATGAGAGAAAGGCATGAAAGTTAGCCCTCTCATTTTTTATTTTGAAAGAAGGAAAGGTAAAGGAAAGAGTGATTAGGGAAACATTCAAGAGCTCATTTTGGACCTGTTACATTTTAGATGCCTTGTAGACATCTAGGAAAGAGTTGAGCATGTATGATGGTACAGATGGAGGGAGAAAAAAACAGTTGGAGAAAACCTGTGGAAGTCACTAACACAGGAATAGTATTTACAGCTGTGGGTCTGATTGACACCACCCAGGAAACAAGGACAGATAGAAAAGAGTTTTGAATAGAGCATTCAATGTTATAGAGGATGAAGCATGACAGGGGTCCTAAACATGAGACAAAGACACTCCAGCCAATATGGGAGGAAGAAAAAAGAGAGAAAGAAGGTCTGGAAGCCAAAGGAGGAAGAGGGAGTGGTCCACTGTGTATAATATTCTTAATGTTTATGTGTGCCTGTTTCTATATGTTCAATATATAAGAGATTAGGTGTAATTTATATATAAATATCATGTTTGAGGAGGCGAGTACACATGCCTTTCAAATCTCCTCTGGAGGAAGGAAGGATGAACCTGTGCATTGCCCATAATGAATGCAAGGTTCTTGGGAGTTAATTAGATCAGAGCAATTCCTTAGAAATTTATGTAAAATAATTCTACTCTATGTAGAGCTCAAACACAAATGAGACTTTAGGGTAAAATGTCTCCTACTCAGATCCTAAGCAGTCCTCTCTCCTTGTGGAGTTGGGAGCCCTGCTGTGAACTAAGGATAGTCCTCATGCCATCATGCTCCTGTGATATCTTTTTGGACACTATGTGACTGTCCATCTCTCCAGCCTTCTCTCCTCACTCACTGCTTTCCCCCATAGATCTCCACTTGCATCCCTTGACATTATTTTCCTAGGTTCTTCCCACATATCACAAGTAGCATCCATCCTACTTGTGTTTTGGGGAAAGTCTTTATAGAATCAGTGACATTTGTCTTCCTTACACTTGCCATTGTTTGATCACCTTCTCCAGGGTGGCTTCATGTAGAGAAAAGAGAAAGTGTTGACACTGTATGTGTTTGGAATATCTGACACAGTGTGAGGAGGCTGGGATTTCCTTCCCTTCAGAACTGGGTGGTACTGGTCCCAGATGTCCTCTTACCATTGTGTTTGCTTTGGGACAACTCTCTGACTCACTGTGATGGTATCTATCCAACCCTGCCTGTAGGATCTGACCTGGGCCTTGGGTTGGCCCCTTGTAAGAGGGGTGAAGACCATGAAGAACCCAGGGACTTTAGGGTTCCATTAATGTTTATTTTAAGGTAAGAAGTACCTATAAACAGAAAAAAAATACTCAACTCTAAATTTCATGTGATAAATCCCTCGTATATCATAAGAGACAACAAAAACAATTCTTATCCCATGTCATTATTTTTTTCTTTCCTGTTCTTTCAGATCGGGTGGATGAGAATATTATACATTCTTTTTGTACACTCACCCCTAAATACCTGTTTCCTATTTTTGAATGACAGTCCATAATTTAAGCAATTATTAATCATAAGTGTTTTTAGCTAACCATGCATTCATTTACTGTAAATAGTTGAGAAGTTGCAGTGTAAGAATATATGCAGCTTTCCCATAATGCTGAGTTCAGAAAAATGATATTTTATTTGCTTCTTCTCAAATAAATGAATGGAAATATCTGAAAGAAGTTGGTGACTGCCCTAAACAGATTCAGCATCCAATGATCCATATAGGATTCTGAATTCTTTGGATGTAGTGAAGTTTGCTTAAATATTTTTAAAATGGTTTCTGTGGTAACTTATGTTCTTTCTTTTAATTGTTCACAATGACCTCTTGGATTAAAAACAAACAATTCCTTCCTCTACTGATATTAATCTTTCATGTTTACTAAACACTGGTCTCCACCCAAGTTAAAAAAAATCATTTACCTTGAATTACACAATTGCACATTTGTTTGCTTCTTTTTCCTCACGTCACTAACATTGTTCAAATGACATTTGAATTCCTTTATCTATTCATTCTTTTTAAAATATATTTTATCATAGTATTACAATTATATATCATAGTGAGGTTTAATGTGATAAAAACATACATGCACATATCGCTTGTGTATTGCCCTCCATATCCTACCCCGCTTCCCCTCCTCCTTCCCTACAGGAGTTAGTGAGATTGGTAGTAATACCTTCACATATTGCCATAGTATTATTTTAACTGTTTCCTTCTTCAATCCTCCCTCTTTCCCGCCCTAACTTCCTCTCCTAACCCCCTTCACAGATCTCTTTCTGCATCACTTAAACTCCCTTATGTTTCCTGTTTTCTCCCTAGTTTCCACACAGGAGGGAAAACATCTGACCCTTCACTTTTTGTAACTGACTAATCTCACTTAGCATAATATTCTCCAGTTCCATCCATTTTCCTAAAAATGATATAATTTTGTTCTTCTTTATGGCTGAGTAGAGTTCCATCATGTGTATATACCACATTTCCTTTATCCATTCATCTGTTGATGGATACCTGGGATGGTTCCATAATTTGGCTATTGTGAATTGTGCTGCTATCAATATGTTCATTTTTTATTATTATGTTGATTTGTTCACTGACTTGGGAAGAATTTTGAGATTCTCAGGAATTACCTTGTTTTTGTCATTGTTATTATCTGTGGCTATACTTGTTGTATGTTGTTGTTATATCTTATGAGCCACAGTGCTCATTTTGGCAAGAATTAAACTATGTACATATTCATAGCCTACATTTCAGCTCCTTCACCTTTCCAAGAGTCCTCACAGATTATCTCATTTTATCTAATTTTGGTTGAGATGAGCATTCATTATTTTAATAGTTAGTAAAAAATGTGGAATTCTTACAGTATATCCCAAGACCTGGATAGAAAATACCCCCTTGATATTATAGCAATAGATCTTTTAAAACATGTCATTGTGTTCCTTTCTCCACAACTGACCATGATCATCAAGATAAACTCATAATGGAGAAAAGAATATTTGTTTTCTGACTCCTATGAATGTTTCTGTCTTCATTTCTATTAAGCTTCCATGGACTATGGTGTTCCAGGTTCTCTGAACCTCATCTAGCTCCCCTCAGGATAATCTGTGACCTCACTTCTCCTCATCACATTCTTCCTTCCTCCTCTCTCTCCCCTTTCTAAAGCTTCAAGATCCAGTTCAAAAATGACCTCCTCTCCAAAGTCCCCCCAATACCACCAGTCAGAGTGAAAGCTCCTTTACTGGTGCTCTACTTTGAACAATATATCTATTAAAGCATTCACATATCAGTCTATAAAAGTTTGTTTATCTATGTTCAATTAGAATTAGAATTGAACATAGATAAATT
This sequence comes from Glis glis, assembly GCA_004027185.1. NCBI lineage: Eukaryota > Metazoa > Chordata > Mammalia > Rodentia > Gliridae > Glis > Glis glis. The sequence goes on along the minus strand of PVJS01018974.1, from coordinate 3,374 downwards.
AGAATTAGAATTGAACATAGACAAAGGATAGGAATTGTGTCTTATCCAACTTTGGATATCCATTACTGAGCACAAATCTGACATTTAGTGAGTTCCCTGTCCATTCAGCTGTACACTTATGTATTTAACAAACATTTACTGGACATCTTTTGCACCCAAGTCCTCTGAGCATAGATATGAAATGACATAGAGAGTTCATATCCTTATGGAGCTGTGGTCTCCTGGAGTAAGAAGATAATTAACACATAATCTTGTCATCAAAATGTTCTCTTGCTAGAACTTGCAACTAGCACTTGAGCACTATTAGCCAACCCCTGCATGGGTTAACTATGCTGGTGACTCAGGAGCCTACCCGTCACTTACAACTTCATCTTTCTGTATTCAAAATAACTTACCATAGCCAGGCGTGGTGGAGCATGCTTATAATCCCAGTACTCAGGAGGCTGAGACAGGAGGATTGCAGGTTCAAGGACAGCCTCAGCAAATAGTAAGACTCTCTCAACCTAGTGAGCCCCTGTTTCAAAATAAAACTAAAATAGGGCTGGGGTGTAGCTTGGAGGTAGAATGCCCCTGGCTTCAATCCCCAGTACCAAACAAACAAACAAACAAACAAACAAACAAACAAACTTACCATAAAAATGAGCATGTGATCATTTAGTGAATTGAAACTTGCCCCTGTACATTTCTTCAAAAGGAAAGATCATTCTGAATATTAATGATCGTAATATCCAGTTTCCCATCAAAAACATTTAAATCGTACTGAATAATCATGATGAGAGACTAGCAATTACTTTTCTTATTTCTGGACATATCCACGCTAATTATGTCCCTTGAATTTCTCTGTCCCTACAATTAGTAGCACCATAGTCAAGTTTGTAAGAAATGTGATGTATGGCATACAAAGAGATGTGTTGAAACTTTCTGTCTCTTGAGTTTGCCTTGTTCTGGGAAGTTGTGACAACTCCCTACCGAGTGCCTCTCTCCTGCATTTGCAAGTCAGAAGGGGTGAAGTGTTTTCTTGAGGAAGCCTTGCCAAATCATACAGTAAGAATCAGATATGCTGACATCATTTTGCATCCCAATATTGTGATACTTCTTTAGTTACATAACCACTGTAGGTATACATGTATGCATGATTAGGCAATCTGATAGCAAATTAATATAAAGCATGCATAAATGGGATTGGAAATATGGGCACACAAATAGTACTCTCTAACACTTTCTATTTCATTTTGTGCCTATGTAATAAAATGACTCCTTTTCAAAGTAATAATTACTACCCCACAATAATAATCAAGCAAATAAAGAAGGAATATTATGTCTGATGTACTTTGCAGCTTCGTATATTTTCTTCTCTCGTTCCTTTGTACTTTTAAAAGGATGGTTTTATGACATGAAGCTCCTTAGATTGGAAGGGGCTTGTAGTTCATAACTTGATGTTCTTGTTTTGCAGATGAAATAACAGAATTCTAGAGTGGTGAAATGACAAACCAACATCATTGCTAGATATCTGAGAGATGTCAGTCTTTGAGAGAATTTGGGGGTAATTTGATATTCATGTATTAGTGCATATTCCTTGGTATCTTAGAGATAGCTTTGTAAGTTTATTATGCTAACAATAATCACATAAAAGCTCCATTAAATGTTTATAAATATTTGAAGTCGATTGCAGTGCTGTGCACCTATAGGCTGAGCTGCTTGGGAGGCTGAGCCCAGGAGTTTGAGACCAACCTGGGAAATAAAAATTATAAATAAAAATTATAAACTTTTTATCTAAAAAATTATACATATTTGGAAGGTGGGTGCTACCTTAAATCCAACTTTGACAATTTAATATTACCTTTAAAAATGATCTGTGATTTTAAAGTTTCTTTTGTGACACTTAACTATTGAAATGTAAGTGTCCTGAAAGACATAGAATTTCATCAGGTATGGGGTGAAAGCCTGTAATCCCAGTACGTGGGAAGTTGAGACAGGAGGATCGCAGGTTCGAGGCCAGCCTCAGCAACTTAGTGAGACCCTGTTTCAAAATAAGAAAATAAGAAGGGATCTAAGTCAGAGGTAGAACATCCCTGGGTTCAGTCCCTAGCACCAAAAGAAAAAAATAGACTTACAGAATCTCACAATTTTATATGGACAAATCTTAAAAGGTCAGCTTCCCTAATTCTTGATGAGTAATTTAGGTTCCTAAAGAATAAATGACTAGTGCAAAGTCATGCATTTAGTCAAGGCAAAATAGGACTAGAACCTACTCCTATTAAAATTGTGGAATTATAAGGAATTTTTCTATCATGATAAAATTTTATTCTTCAAGAAACACTGCCTTTTTCTTTTGAATACTGATTATTTTAATATACTGTTTCCCACTAAATAATCCTGATGAGAAACTAGCAATTACTTTTCTTCTTTCTAGATATGTTCATGTTAGGTATATAGTTGAAAAGCAAGACTGATATTTAGTGTGTGCTTAATTTATATACCATTATGAACTTTGTATTTGCCTGTTGTGTTAGTCAGCTTTCCATTGCTACAATGAAGTACCTGAGGCAATCAACTTATAAGGAGAAAGGGTTTACTTTGGCTCACGGTTCTGGAGGTTCCAGATCAAGGGACCCCTTGGCTTTGGGCCTCTGGTAAAGGCAGCACATCATGGTGGGAGAGTGTAGTGAAGCAGACTTTCACCTCCTGACCAGAGAGCAAAGAGAAAGATGAGAGGCCGGGATCCCACAGTCCCCTTCGAGGGAACTGTGGCCCCCCGTGGCCTAAGGACCTCCCATAAGGCCCACCTCCTAAAGGTCCACAGTACCTCCCAATAGCGCTGTCCTGGGGATCAAACCTTTAACTCATGGGCCTTTGGAGGACACATAACATCCAAACCAGAGTGCCTATAATTACTTTGTGGGAGCCAGCCAGGATCTTTTTTGATTTTGTAAAATATAGTAAATGTTCCTTAAACATTTGTTGAATGGAGATCAGATTAGTAAACTCGCCTTATACACAGTGTGACTTTGAGGAGAAGTAAAACTAGAACTATGGAGAGAGATGGATGGAGATAGAGATGGAGGTGGGGATGGAGAAGGAGGTGGAAATGGAGGTAGAAGATGAGATGGAGATGAGATGCAGATGGAGATGGAGATGGAGATGGAGATGAGATGGAGAGGGAGGTGGGGATGGAGATGGAGGTGGAGATGGAAGTGGGGATGGAGAAGGAGATGGAGATGGAGATGGGCGATGGAGATGGAGGTGGGGATGGAGATGAGATGGAGACGGAGGTGGAGATGGAGATGGAGGTGGAGATGGAGATGGAGGTGGAGATGGAGATGGAGATGAGATGGAGATGGAGGTGGGGATGGAGATGGAGGTGGAGATGGAGA